>SNQN01006283.1:28332-39563 GCA_008642245.1 Bassia scoparia | reverse complement strand
AGCCTTGTTAACTTTTTGAGCACTAACTCTCCTAGAATGGAGCCAATAAAAAGAAAGAAATATACTCATCATACAGTTGACATAAATTATACAGGTGATCTTTTAGTCGTTCRGAACCTCACAATGAGCATGGATTTTCCTTGTCCTAATGGCCTGCACAGAAAGAGCCATGAGAAGTACTATTTRTATCCCTTCTCATCAACCCCATCTCCCTGCTATTTAAGAGCACACATGGTGCCTCATACCTCATAAAGTTCAGCATGGATTTCTCGTTTATTTCCCCCCACCAGCCAGCAAATCCTCGGTCTGTTCTCTCAATGACTTCAAAAGCCAAAGGTTGAGCGTCTTCTCGTTTTGCAGTCCAATCAGTCCTATCATGAGAAACCGGGATGTGGACAAGGTCCATGAGATTCTCGAGGAGAATTGAGTGTTAATACGGTGTGTCGAATACCTTCTGGATGTTTGTTTTTCTGTCTATGCTGCTTAATGATTCTTTATTTAATGTGTAGAGTTATTTATATTTACTGATACTTTAATTTGGTGCCTTTGGCAGAGTTATTGGAGGGCTATCTTATTGCCGCATTGTTAAGTTGTAGTTTTGTCTATCCTGCTGTTGTTGTCACYATACGTGTTGCTGCCRTATTATGGTTGTTGCTTCCCTATTATGGTTGTTGTCTTCATGTTGTTGCAGACATGCKGCACTTGGTTCTCCAATTGCCTMCTGCTGTTGGTAGTTGCCTACCTAGTGCTTTCTAGTTTCCACTTTGTTGTTTTTGTTGTCGTGCTTTTAGCTAATTTTCTTTGGTCTTCAAATTTGGGTCTTTTTCTTGTGGTGTTTGTAATAAAAATATACTTGTGAGCCAAGGTTGATTTGTTTTAATTTAGTTTTGCTATTTATAATGTATAATTCGATGGAAATAACGTAATATATTATTAATAGTTAAATATAATAATATATTTTATGTCATTTTAATACTTGCAATATTATTGTTTAGTTACTTGTATAAGTAACTCAGAATTTTCAGAAACCCGTGAGTTTCAAATAGCAAAAAAAAAAAAAAAACCATTATAAGTAACCATCATATGTTGTGATAGTTACAAATAAGATTCTTTAGGTAACCATCAAKATCAAAAAGTCAATGTAAATAAAGGTATATTTGTAACTAACATTTAAGAAAGTGGTTACCAATAACACATTATTTGTAACCATCATTTTGTTGGTTACAAATAAATTGATTTTAGGTAWTTGCCACAGAGGTAATCATCGATGTTGGTTACCAAAAGCCTAAAAATGATGGTTACCTAAGGCAATTTTTCTACTAGTCTAGTGCAGCACYATCAATCAAATCCCCTCCAAATGATAATATGCCCGCACACAAATTATCCTTCAAGGCTGCTTTGAATGGGTATGTACAGCAAGATAGCTTCATGAATGACTCTGATTAGCTCACTGATTATGAGTCCGATGATGATCTACCTCCCTCAGACTTAATTGATTATCCTAAGTGTCCAATTGTCCTCCTTTCCAAAGAGGAGAAGGCTAGGCTGCGCAAGCCATGGAGGAACTCCCTAATCCTTAAAATGTTCGACAAAAACTATGGTTACATGACCCTCGTTCGCCGTCTAACCAAAAAATGGCAACTCATCAAAGGGCATGTCACACTTACYGACATTGGATGCTCTAACTATATTGCTCGTTTCTCTAATCCAGAGGACTATGAGCATGTCCTCACTTATGGCCCTTGGCTTATTGATGACCACTATCTCACCAGTTCGTCATTGGGTGCCTAATTTCATCCCGGACATGAACCAATTAAAGTTCTCACCACTTGTGGCGTATTCCGAATCTATCTATGAATACTTTGACCTTTTTTCCTTAAAAAGTAGGTTCATGATTGGGAAGGTCTTGAAGATTGACCGCACCACTGCGCAGTTGAGTGTGGTCAATTCACACGCATCTGCGTGGAAATTGATCTTTCAAGTTGCTACTCTAAATTTTGGATGCGAGGTCAATGTTTGGAAGGTCCAGTACGCAAGGAATCAGGCAGTTTGTTTCCATTGTGGCGTTATCAACTCACAAGGGAGGTATGATTGTCTTGCCCAACATCAAACGGATCAGGAAGCACCACATGCCTAGCTCAATACCGTTGACACCAATCGCTTGCTGCAATCACTGCCTAACCTACGAGGAAACCTTTGGGACATGGGATGCTGTTGTGAAGAAACCCGCACCGAGGGCAACCCAAATCAGGCCCCACATTGGTCCAAAACCCGAATGGTCAAACAAACCAGCTGTCACTTTCTCCAATAAATTTGAATTCAAATCAAATAATCCCCCACCAAAACAGAAAGCAGCTGAAAAAGGGGAAACTAGCTAAGGAATCGAGATTTTCGATTTTAGCGGATATTCATGATTTAAATAATAACCTCCGAACCAAGCACAAGATTGGATGATTCGTATGCCGGAATTAGAGGCAAATTCCAACGCACCGTATCCAGACTGAAATACTTTCCATCAAGCTCCAAATCTTAAGATATTAATATCCATATTCCCCTGTTTATGAGATAATTGCCAACGAAGAAATATTGCATAATGGCAAAATTCCCCTCACCCATCAACAGCTCTAGCACCATTGAAGCCACTTAGCAGCCATTCCACACTCCAGTTGGTGCAAACTCACAAGGTTCTTCAAAAGCCAACAACCACCTCCCTTCACAAGCCACCTGCTCTCTAACTCCCAAGCACCAAAGAACGCACTCTCGTTGGGACGTATTCCCTTACCCATGTCAGCACCACCCCAACTCCTCCCTCACAACTCCAACATGACAGCCCTTGTCAAGCTCCCCCCCCCGGGTGGACTTTTTGTTGTAGCAACCCCATGGAAACCTCCGCACATGTGGGTATAGCACCCCCTGATCCACTCCATGGAGTCCACATTTATGTCTTGGATCGAACCTCATCAAAGTCCCCAACGAGCTCATACTCACCATGAAAGTGCCTCTCAAAGTTAGAGCGATCTACAAGAAGCATCTATCCTTGAAGCTTCTGTGATTCATTTCCCAAATCCCAATTCCAATGATAAAATAGATTCCAAATTTAATCCCACGTCCATGCCGATTTCTCTCATGGTACTGGAACGTTGCAAGTGTCGGAAGTAAGACCATTGTGTCAGCTCTCAATGAAATTAGTTCGAATCCATAGACCTACTGTGCTCGCACTTGTCAAGATACATTTAGATGGACATCAAGTCGTGAGCCTCGCTTCTAAAATTCACTTGATGGCATTTCAGGTCGATGCCTACTGCTTTCCTGGCGGGAATATGGATGATACTTGGAAGCCGGACGATTGATCTCAATCACAAATAACAAAAGCTCCCATACCATTTGACTGTTGAGATTACTCGTGTGGGGATCACCATGGGTACTTCATAAAGCAGTTACGCAAGTCCTAAACCCAATCAAAAGGCAGGACTTATGGAGCTTTCTCAGATTTGCTGCAAACCACAACATCTTGGTGTGCTAGGTGGTATTTTATGATACCGTTTATGATGTTGGGAAGATCAGGACTCTGTGGCGTTTCAGTGCACAGGCTACGCTCATAAATTCATGAATGGATTGAGATTATGCACCTTCTGGAATAAATTCTTCTAGCCGGCCACACACACATGGGCAAGAGGTCTCGTGTGTGACCAACTCGAAGAGTCGCCAAACTAGTAGATTTCTCTGCAATGCTTGAATAGGCAGGAAACCACCGTATAGTCAAGCACTGTCAAGAATTCTTCCAGCGATCGCAGAGCGGCACCACTACCCTATGCCTTCTCTCCCCAAACGGTGCCTACGCGGTGTTGCGCGATCCGTTCGAGCTGAGAGCCGTTTAAGTTTCAAGCGACGTGCTCTCGCCGATGATATATTTTCAAACCTTTGTCGGAGGAAATTGGACATAAGTAGATGGCGGCGCCATTAGGTTCCCCCTTCTTGGCATTCTTTCTCAAACTAGCTTCCACACAATGGAACCGTGATGGTCCACAACATTCCCGATGAACACGAGGACTCTTGGCTCGAATAACTAGTACTCTAGAAAAAAGTTAGTGGCCTCCATGATCGGCAGTCTCCGTTTAAGCTTGAGACTAGACTTAGCGGTTGAGATTAGGATGACATCCCCGGTCGAGAGGAGGAACTCCGTTTTAGGTTCCAGAAAATGCGTAGGCGAAGATTGGATAACAGATGGAGAGCGAGGGAATACAAATTTTTCGCACCTTTGCCGACAGTGCTCCGGGCGTGGAAAATGAAAGGAGTTGGAGCTTTGCGTGATCATGAGGATCAGGGGGCTCGTCTGGATGCGGACAAATAAACATTCGTGATTGATGCGGATCATTGCCACAATTTTAGCGCCGAAGCCATGGCCCGCACAGTCTCGTCCGCTCGTATCTATCCCTCGTTCCGGGATTATGACATGGAAAAAGTCTGACTCGACCATTACTCAATTACTGACGTCAGAGGACGCTTTTGTGAAAATTCATGGGCGCTTTTAAAGTCCGGCACGCCGACGACTTTCGAAGCCCGTGATTCTTAAGAGACCACTGAACACTGTAGCCCTTAGTCAAGTTCACCCAAAATGGTCCTTAATGCACTAAATGGTCAAGGCCTCCCTGTCTCACTCTCAATGCACCTTCCTGATTGCTTCTTTTTCCGAAGGTTGACGTCCCAGAATATGGCACATTACAGTTTTCGGCCCCATCTCCGCTTTGTAACCGTCGCCTACAAACTGATCACGGAAGGGCCTGTGTTCCATCGGTTAAAGAGGACTTTCCCTTACTGATCTTCCTCCAACACAATTGCCAGCTTTGTCCCGAGATGTCAAATATATAAACAACTCGTCATTTTTCAAGAGCTTTACATCCATGCGCTCCAACAGGCAATCAACAAGCATTATATGGCTACTAAAATTGATCTTGCCAAAGGCATACACCTGATTGAGTGGGACTTATTCGACGAAACTCCGTCACTGACATGCGTTTGCCTTCGTCAGATGGTTGGTGTTATTTATGTAATGCGTTCGTGGCGTGTTCTTGGCAGGGTGCCTCTGAATTGGTAAACCTACGTCGGTTCGTTCCTGTCCCTTCCCGGTAGTCGAGCAAGTGATCCGCTGGTTTCACCATAGTTTATTGCAGTGTATGGGAACGGATTGAGATCAGGCGCATTGGAAGGCCAGTTTTGATGAGGCATTGGAAAGCTAGGTTAGAAGAAGTAAGAGGGACCCCTGCCTTGTCGTAAGCTTAGTTCTTGTGCCAATGACATTAATAATTTGCGGAAGCCTCGGATTCTCAACAAAGTTAGTGCCAAGACGCTAGAGCAGGAGTTCTGTTCTAATGCTGTGCGGGGGGGGGGGGGGGAGTTAGGTGTTGGGCCAATCCTCGTGGTGTGTATTTTTCAAAGCATGCCACACTTGATTTACAAGCAAGTGTAAGCAATGCACTTAACATCCCCACTACTGAAGACTTGGGTTTCTATCTTGGGATGCCTGCATTACACACAAGGGTTACCAAAGCTACATTCTCTCACTTGACTAAAAAGGTTGATCGACGCTTGTGTGGATGGAAATCCAAATTCCTATCATTGGRAGGTCGAGTCACACTTGCGAAATCCACTTTGTCAAGCATTGCTACATACTCCATGCAAACGGCTAACATTCCTAAAGGTGTTTGTAATGAGATAGACAAAAAGACGAGAGCCTTTGTTTGGGGTAACAGTGAAGACACGAGAAAGATGCACCTTGTCTCTTGGGAAACCATGCTCCGACCAAAGAATAATGGGGGATTGGGCATGCATTCAATGAGACAAGTTAACTCAGCATTTCTTGCTAAATTAGGCTGGCACGTGCTGAACCACAGTCTCTTTGGTCCAGAGTACTACGTCATAAGTATTGCCAAGGGAGTATGGATAAAGACATATTTAAATCTCACTCCAACTACTCCAATTTATGGAGAGGTATAGTTGCAAATGCGAAAATTCTGGATAAAGGGGTGCAAACGACTGTGGGAAATGGAGCTTCAACAAAGCTCTAGTTACATGGTTGGGTTATGGATCGGRCTCTCATTGAGGTTGCGATTAAGGACATCCCTCCTGAGCTACAACACCAATTAGTCTCGGATGTTTGGGACCCTAACACTGGRTGGATTTGGAATGTCTTGGGTGAGTATTTGCCAATAAGTGTTCTCAAAAAAATACAAGCATGTGAGTTGGCTTTGAATCATTCTTTACAAGACTCTCTGTATTAGCGAGGGACTTCTAATGGGTTGTTCTCCGTCAGGTCTGCAATAAAAATACTTCGCAATGAGGAAGCATTAATTCTAGACAAGCATTGGGAATTAGTTTGGTCAGCCACAACTCAAAACAAGATTAAATTTTTTTTTGGCTCGTCATGCATGATAGGATCTTGTGCAAACTTAATAGGGTTCGTCGCAAAATCCATGATAGTCCTCTTTGCGATATATGCCAACAAGAGGAGGACTCTACCCTACATGTCCTTCGTGATTGCCCAGGTACGCATGCCATTTGAAATAATTTATGCCCATACATTTTTTTTGGCGATCATGATCTACAACGATGGATGGCTTTTAATCTCACCACCTGAAACACTCGAGGACCTGACAATTGGGTTTACCTGTCCCCGTAGCTATTTGGTGGATTTGGAGGTGGAGAAACCACCATATCTTCCGTGATGGAGAAGGCATAATAAAGTAGCCATGCCAATCACCTTAGAACTTCCGGTTCTTCAAATATGTATCGATATAATTACAAAAGGTTAGAAAAGTGCTTTCGGGATCACACTTAGAACGAACACCAATTCATTCGCGAGACAGATTCACATGCTCCGGAGCTGGGGAGATGTAAATGTTCAATACTTACACACGAGAGCTCACAAGGTTTCCGGAAAACCAGAATTTTACACACACATTAATAATCTCATGCCATTGTAATAATACCTATTCATTTGCTCTCCTAGACTGGAATTTCTACTAACTGCGGGTCATACACGCACAGTTTATTATGTGACTTCGGTCGGGATAGTAAAAAAACTTAATTTTACTAGAAACTCTGAGGACTGTTTGTATGCTCTCTCAATCGGGAATTCAGATTAACATGTTTCGAATCATGTATTGGGTAGGAGTACATACCACTAGTTACTTTACTGATGGGGCACATTGCCTTGAGAGTTTTTCGTTCTCTAGAAAATGTTGAACTCCTTGTGGCTAAAAATACCCATCTCCTATTCCCAGTAATTACGTCTAATAGTATTCAGATTTTCTGATTTTTCTGTCTCTGAAAAGGACAAATGTGTTTTCGGTGCTTATGATTTTGCGCGAGATTATGGTATAACATGATCTGATAAACCTATTAATCAGGTATTGAATAGAGAAAGTAGATTTATTGGGCAGAAATACACACATATACCGGAATAATCCACCATTGGACCATATATATAAAGTACTACAGGAAGTATGACTCGGAGAAAGCATGAGAGATGTGGGCACGCACCATAGGGGAAATTTGACTCACACTTTAAACACACAAGTAACGACAGAGATGCATTCCTCTTGGAGGAGGGATATCTAGATTCATCCGTGATCTTAGCTAATTATCCATTAACGACATTACTCAGATCATGCTGGTTGTTGACTCGACATAATTTATATTGTCTAAGTTCAGCAAAAATCACAAATGGTAATTCGTATATCACTAGCATACAGTCACGCCAAGTTTGAGCGTATATACGCCTCACACATGAGCGTGATTATACCGCCTTTTCTTAATTTTTGTTGTTTGGTGGAGGCACGATTGCTGCCTATCTGTGGCTAACTCGCCTGGCCACAGGCCGTGACAGAGCATAAGATCCGGAAGGATGATATGTAGGATAGATATGTGAAGTGAACGACGAGCGTGTCTGCACGTTTACATAGAGAGCTCATAACAATAGTAGGCCTATTTCTCAGCACCTTCGAGACCCCGTCTATTTACGCGCGGTATTCGAGCGACACGGCTTTCGAGCGAATCGAGAGGATGCGCTCGTTAACATAGTGTCATGAGGCGAGATACACCAACGGACTGGAGCCTAGAATTTTATATGTCTCCTAGTGTTAGCTCGGCCTATCACACGTCCACTGATCGCCAATTTCTTTGATTATCATCAACAGGTCAATTGGGGATCTCAGAACCTGCTGAGTCGGTATTCTTCTTCGTATATTCGATTAGAGACGTAACGACCACATCAATCGCGTCTATATCTCATACGCGATACACGGGTGTAGCACCTAGGGTTCCAAAATCTTCTATAAGCATCCTCGTTACTTTAGAAACTACGCTTTGCCCTTACCTTAGGCAGTAGGACGAGAGTAGATAGGGCTGAGCAAGCAATAGGTTGATTATAACAAATAGCTAATTTAGGGATGTTTGCTTGCTGTTTTTTGAGACAGATCGAAACCCATGGCTCGTGCGCATAATTCGGGTATGGGTCGTACGTCTTGCTAACAAATTATTGAGATTTGTGTTTACTTTGCTCACAGACTCGACTTTGTTGGGTTTGTTCAACAGATAGTCTAGTATCATTGTCTCACTTGGTCTGTGTTGCCGATTCTATAGAAACCAGCACCCGTACGTCTATAGTGTGGTCATCGACTCAGGTTGGTGTGAAATGGTAGCAACATTAAAGGTACTGTCTGGAATTGGAATGGAAGCCCAGGACATTGGTAATCGACAACGCGCCAAACCACTTAAGCTAATTCAGGGGATGTTGGAGATAAAGTATATTGGCGAGAGCGTCACGAACGGACAGATTGTTCAGATAACTCACCATTAAAAAACGAAGCACTTTACGCACTTAAAACAATACATATTGTTGTTCTGCACATTGGGTAGTGCTACAGTAAGAGCTCGCACGCATAAGGTCACATATGTTGTTAGCTTCACCAGATGAAATAAAGGGGCGTGAGTGACTCACGACGTGGTACCTAAATAATTTATGAATTTGTTCTTCACGCTCCACTTCTGGACGATGACCATATATCATAGAGTCTGTAAATTGGTTCGATAGGGGGCTGAGACACTAGTCATTTGTGCAGGTAGGATGTGCTAGCTTGATCTCAATGTTCAACTATCTCTTGAAGAGAGCAACATGTAGATACAATATCGTCAGACAGTTGAGTTGCACGAAGGGCCGAGCCTTCGCTTCCACTTGCTTAGGGTGCGGACGCTAGGATTATGAGGTTACTCCGAGTTATCTTGGAATGGTGTCCGTGGACCTCTAATGGGGTTCACCCGCAAGGCGGGGTACCCACCATTCTCTCCGGATAAGAGAGTAAATCCGTCAGAGACCCTCACACTTGTGTGTGGGTATGGTGTGTCCTACCATCAGCTAGTACTGTAGAGTCCGCCTACTGGGTGGAAGGTATCTCCGTTGCCCCGATCGTTGACGGCACCGGGGAAGTCACTTGTATATGTGGCCCCTACTCTTGCGACAGAGAGGGCACCGAGTTGGCTGGGGAAGGATCGTCCAACCTCCTTTGACTCTGCGATTGTAGAGGACCAAATCTGTCCTCCTCGCTACACTATGCATAGGGATTTCACCCTGCGGAGGGTATGCTCTCGTATGGAGGGAGGCCTCGTCGGCGATGTACAACTATTCACTTCATGAACCAGAATTGTGGTGTGGTGACCGACGGCCCCGGGCTGGCTTCGATGAAGTGCGGTGGGCGCAACTGAGTTCCTCCTGCACCGTACAAGGTGTTGTTTCTATGCTGGGCATGGGACGTACCTCGAGACATGTGTGATAGGGTGTAACTAACAGATGGGAGTCTTCGTGTTTGAATTTCCGTTCTTGCCCTTCTGAGTTAGCAGGAGTAGAATAATAGACTGTAATGCTGTGACGCAGAGACCACGACGGGAGTACATCATTATAGGTTGCTTCCTTGATAACTCGATTGTGTGCTGGGCTGGGTTTATATGGTAGTGCCCAACACTCTCTATTCTTTGAGAGTTGGTCATCACTCTTCGATGGGTAGTGCTTGTATAAAAACAAGTAAAAAATAATTATTCGAATAGGGAGAAATGCGTACCTGTGATTTCGTATTAAGGATTGAGTGTCTGGTCTTATTCTGTATGGTGCTCGGATCGGACTTTGATTTGAGAGTTCGCACTGGGTGGATTACTGGAGTAACGATCGAAAGCTAGAACTGTGGACAGTTAAAAATGTACTAGAAAGAAAGAAGAGTACGAAGGCAGAGAACACACAATAAGAGTGAATTGTTCTCTCTCCTCCAAAAAGCTTTATAGGTGGGTTGGAAAAATTTTTCACCTAGTCTACTGCTAGTCATGTCCAAGGCAGTCAAGCCGGTCTTCATCCGTGCATTGCATCATTCTCAATCCCTTGTTTCGGGTTTTATTCCCGCCGAATAAGTCCCCAAATCGAGTCAACCTTGGTGGTGTTGACCAATTTGTGGGGCAACAGGTGTGCATTCCTAGTGGATGCCTAGGCACTGGAGTCCTGATGTTGGGTGACGTGCTGCAGCCTTTATATTAAAATGGCCAGTTAAGATCTTGATAGGCAATAGGGGTACTTTACCCTGTCTATCTTACTGCCACGTTACGAATGTATTCACTTCTGATTAGGTACTATAAACTTACTGAAGAATGATGAGGCTACTAAGGAAATTAACCCTAAAAAGGGAAACCTAGTAACTCTAATCTATGGCCTTTAAGGAAGAATTAAAGTCCAAGCCCATGTTTGGGGAACAGTATAAATACCTCATTAATTGCACTATTTCCGATTTACGTCATTTCCAGACCCCTACATCAGTCATTTTTCTCTGACATTCCTTACACAAAAAGGGAGATTCTCTGACCCACCTTTCGTACTTTTTACCTCTTTTTGCTCAGTATCTGACTTAAGCATCGGAGGGGGAATAATCATAGATTATCTCTCTTTGTTTCAGGTTTACGAGAGGTTTGAGGACGAGAGCTTGTTCAGTCCAGAGCTACGAAGTCCAGAGGTCTGTTCAGTCCAGACCCTTCAGTCCAGAGGTCCATACGTCGAGGAGCTTTTCGGTTCACAACCTCTCGACGTTCTACTTAAGTTCATTCGATTTCTCACGTCAGGCGTGACTAGGGAGAGCCTAATCACCCCTTGTATTCCACTTCACATCCCTCGTTACTCTTGTAACAACTAGAACTACTCA
>SNQN01006283.1:0-17779 GCA_008642245.1 Bassia scoparia | reverse complement strand
AAACTTAGAATTAATGTCTCTTGGAAATTCACTTTTACTACGAGTAGTATCGATAATTAGATACTAGAATAACTAGCTTTGCATCCCATGCATAGTGCGCGGGCTTCGATTTATACTATCTTGTATCATGAAAAACTGGACATTAGAGTTTCATAACTATTCACAAATAAAGAAAATCTTTTAAATAACTTTTAATGTATATATGAAAAAATATATTTATGTGGAGTCTTTTTTAATTCATCATATTGAATACATTACTAAAATTCAATCATTATAATTTTTGATTAATTATTTAACTATAGATATTCAAAACACAAAATAAATATGCATCGGCAAACATGAAAACTGTAAATTTTTAAAATTATGTGGATTGAGGGGAGTATATAATTTAATTCTTTACAATGATTACATAAGAAAATGGTCAAAATTAAAAATTTATCTTATTTTCAATTGGTTCTAAAAATTTATACTGTACAATTCTTAAGAAGAAAATGATATTTAACTTAGTTTGATGACTATAAAATAATAAATATTGAATACTTTACGGCTCCGTTTGGTTGGAGGTAAAACATTTTCAATGTAAAATGATTTTTCGTGGAAAATAACTTTCCTTGAAATTTTTAATTTCCATGGAAACAATTTTCCATTGTTTGGTTGCATGTAAAAAAGTGATGGAAAATAGGGGAAATGAAGGGGATGTAATAATGTAGTGAGAGGCGAGCGTACAAGAGATAGAAGGAAATCAGTTTTCCATTCATTTCGAAAAGAAAATGGTTTTCCATCAATGAAAGGAAAATTTTACTCCCACGAAAAATGGTTTTACACTCCTTTATATACCAAACAATGTAAAATTGGAGAACTGGAAAACACTTTTCATGGAAAATATTTTACACTCTATCAAACGGAGCCTACATATAAAGTGTGTCCACTTTTAAAAGAAAAGCAAATATGAGAAAATAGAATTAAAATCAAGAGAAAAAGAGAGAAAAAAGTTTAGTAAAAGAGGAGAGGGAAAAAGAAAAAATACTTACAGGAAAGTTGACACCAATAATCAAAAGTATATACTACAAAAATTGTGCACCAATCTCATGTGTCTACAATAAAAAATACTGTTATCTAAGCTCATAGATACTCAAGATATCCAACAATTAAACAGGAAATTGTACCCAAAGAAAGCACAGTGACTATAACACAAATTCTTGCTCTGCAATTAGGAAACTATGAAGTAACTAGCTTCGATTCCGGAGAATGTGCCTCACTGCCTCTCAATGAAGTAGTTAAGTACTTAAGTTTGATTTCCTCAGTTCATTGGTTAATTTTTTTTAAAAAAACAGATTTTACGGAGTACTAAACAACAAGAAGGCATCATACATTAGAAAAATAAAAAATAAAAAATAAACAGGGTTAAGTATCTCACACAAAACACAAACTCTCAACCCTTCATGTCCTCCCTAGAATCATAGGCATGTGGTACAACAAAAGACCAACTACTTTAGAAAAAAAATATTTGTCATAGCCCACAACAACCAAACTAAGCATTAGATCAACTATTATCTAAAAATTAACTCAAACACAACTACACTCAATTAGAAATTATGCATTTCTCAAAGAAAAATTTCAAAAATCAACGGTTGTTCTCTTTAGCACCTACTTCTAATTATTAAGATTGATATTCCTTGTGTGAGATGAAACTTGAGAACGATACCTTAGATTTAGTCATGCAGTAAGCCAATAAACTATGAAAGGGCAAACTTGCACAATTAATAATTGAGATCGAGTTGTCCTAAAAAAAGTTTGGGCATGACAAGGAAATAAAAAAAAACTAGCGGGAGGCAGGTAGACAATTAAAGCACTATTTGGAGCCCAAATGTGCTTTAGAGTTTGTTTGGCGTTAAATTTTTAGGTAGCTTTTAGAGGTTTGACCGTTTGAATGAGTCAAACCACTACTTAAAAAACATCGTGTAGGTAACTTTTGAAATAGCACTATAGCAGTTGAAGGTAGATGCAGCTTTTGGGCAGATTTACTAAACGTTAGAGATATTAGTATTGGAACTCAAACAATAGTGATGAAATTTTGAATTATATGCAATATTGTGTTTTCTTCTTCGGTTCTTCCATTGCCCTTGATTCATTTCTCCTACCACTCCTACAACGTTGTTGTACTTCCATAATAAAGAAATTCCTGGGCATAATTGCAATCAGATTTTTTTCTATTTTCTTAACCTTCAAAAAATGCCAATAATTTTACTTTAGAGGTACATCAAAGCCAATTTATAGGCTATATTTCTAGATAATAGGGTAATGTTAAATGTAGCACTTAGGGCTACATATAAGAATTTAATACTCCGTAGAGTCCGTACAAAATTATGAATGGAAACAATTAGGGAAAAAATAAATAAATAAATAAAAAATAAATGTAACAAATTTTTGGTTTTCTTCCAATTTTAAGCATCTTATACATAGCCCTTAGGGCTATGTGTATCATTTTCCTAATATTATGTAAGTAAACGATTTTCATCATGAAAAACAAGTAAATGGGGGTACACAGCAGTCACAGCTTAACAAATTAACCTTAAATACTCCATGGATTTTTCATGCACCTTTTYAAGCCCAAAAAAGGGAAAAATTTCAGTAGAAAATCATAATTCAAAATATAGCCTATAATAATTTCAGGAGAAAAAAACTTAATACTCCGTAATAAGTACTCCCTCTGTATCGCAATTCTCGCAACACTTTCTAAAAATAGGTGTAACATAATTCTAGTAACACTTGTACTTATTTATATTTTTAATAAGTTTTTTATGTTGATATTACTAAAACACATTTAGTATTTCTCTTAACCATCAAATTAAACACATCATTATCTTTATTTGGGACCACTAGTACAATGCTTTTTAGGGACCACAAGTACAATGCATTTGTCTTTTATGCCTTCCCTCCCAAAAAAAAGTACTAGTCAACCTCACTCCATCACATGACTCTCCACTAATCATGATTACTCATATTTAGGAAGTTAACACTCACTAATACGAATGTTGCGAGAATTGCGATACGGGGGGTAGTGCCTAATGCCAAGAATTGCCAACTTACCTCCCCATGATCTCCTCACGACAGAGCACTATAAATAGAAGATCATACGACTGCGAAGAAAAGAACAACAACAAGTCACAAACTACTAATTTTATCGCATTTTATTGTATCTTTCCTAGTTTTACATTGGCTTTCAACTGTGAGCAGCATGGGATGTGATTACTCTTCGTGTCAAATAGTTGTTAATTCTGGATCTGTCTTTATCTATCGGATATAGCTAACATAGCACCCGAAATTACTTACGTTTCCCCAATTTCGTGCGTTGATTATCCCATTTTTACCCTTCGTCCCTAAAATCCCTTATTGTCTCTCTCTTTAGTCTCTTAGCTTAACACCACCACGTAATCGCCGGATATTGTGACGAATGTCGGAAACGGATCCCGAACCAACTCCGGCGATGACAGTACTAGAGGTTTTTTTTTATCTGCGTTAAATTTTCGTACGTCCCATGGGACGTACGGCTAGAAATTCTCTCACGTTACCCATGGGACATGAGAACTTCCAGAGCGAGTCCATAGG
Organism: Bassia scoparia; assembly: GCA_008642245.1. Classification (NCBI taxonomy): domain Eukaryota; kingdom Viridiplantae; phylum Streptophyta; class Magnoliopsida; order Caryophyllales; family Amaranthaceae; genus Bassia; species Bassia scoparia. The sequence goes on along the minus strand of SNQN01006283.1, from coordinate 14,170 downwards.
CGTACATTCCTACGTAGATTATTTTTTAAACAAAAGACGAGAATCCCACGTTAGTAAGTGTTTTTGGAACATTATGTAAATTTTTGGGTGAATTTAAGATAAACGGGCGAAGATTAAACAATTCCTTTTATCTATAATGGCATGGTCCGTTTATCTTTATCAAATCATATTTGTCTCTAAAATTCAGTTTCATTCCATATTTATGATATATAAGTTAACTACCTTTTTTAGTCATAATTATCATCTAGGAGCCGTTACGTTAGCGAGGTATTCAATTTAACAAAATCGAGGGACAAGCGCGGCAACCACCCTTAACGATCTAAAAAACAACGTTGACGTTGAATTATCGAGAAATGCAAAATCAGCTAAACAATGTAACCAACAGAAAAAATTTTCTAATTTTATATATATATATATATATAATATAGGCGTTAGGATCCATAGAAACCCTTAAAATGAGAATGTGTAGAACAAATCTTGGCCCTATATTTAGATGGACGGCTAGGATTATGCATAAGTTTATAGTGAATGTGGCACGGAATTTTTCATGACATGTGCATTTTTATGAATATGCACCTTATGTATAAAAATAATGCACATTCATGTATAAAATTATGCATACATCTATTTTTGTGAAATAAAATCTTGACCCTCCATTCAAAATCCAACCATCTAGATTGCTTCTCACGCTTCTCATTTTAGGTTCTCTCATTGATCCTAATCATATATATAGTATATATATAATATTATAATATATATAATATTATATAATTTATTTTTCTCCATTTCCCTTACTTCTCAAGTTCATTCTCTCCTCTCGTCCTTATTTATTACTAAAGCCAATTATGAGTTGTCGTTACTTTTTCTCTTCGTATTGTTAATACTAAGAAGAAGCTTATCTTGTTAATGGCTTAAAGCAAAACCAAAATGACCATCACACTGAAATGGGCAATACGAGTTGTCCTAGTTCCATTCAAATGATCTGAAAGCCTACAATATACAAAACAAAAAGAAGCCATTTCTGATTATCATTCCTCAGTGACACGCGTGCCTTGCATTCACACAGAAAACATGCTCTAATACACTGCTACACATAAGTAGCAACTCAGCACAATGTACATAACCCAAAAAAACCTATCATAGTTCAGCAGCCTTCATAACGAGTATAGCTATCATCTCTCGCAATCATGTTCAAAAGATTGTGTTTGGCAAATCAAACATGTTCATTGACATTGTAGAATTAGAAATGAACAACGAAACATATCAATCCATGTAAAATGAATATAATGATTTTAACATATATGGTATATATCCAAGAGAAATCTAGCAGTCTATGGACAATTCCAATTATGTGTGTGTGTAGTAACAATGAGGACTCAAGGTTTTCTTCTTTCTCCTCTTACCATGCTATTGCACAAAGAGTTCGCCAGCTCGGTATGATGAACCTACTACAAAGAAGAAAGGAAATCCATCATCGGCTAGAGACAGTACAAGTGACAACAAAAATACTACTACGGAAAGTGATGCTTACAAAGTGGTCCACTGGCGAACATATACGGAGAAAACCATATAGATTCTCCATACTCCTCCAGAAGCAAATTTCTCGGGAGTAACATATTCTTTAACTTGAGGTGCAATGGCGTTGGCTGCAAAATAAATATAATAATATTAGGGCCCAACTCTAAAAGAACCCTATGTGTTTAGGCAAGTAATTTGCATGAAAATATACGCTTCAGCATAAGCGTGGTCAATTGCTGTTCATTGTCTAAAATTAAACAATCTTGTATGTAATTGTCCAATTTACTCCAAAAATTTCCATAGCAGCTGGCGCATTGATGATTAGTGATTAGTTGTGTTGTTCGTTATGATGAGTCTTAATAACATGAAGGAAGTTAGTCATCTACTTGAAGTTAAGATGTGAATTTAATTCTCGAAAGAAAATGAAATTATACTATATGTAATCAACATCAGAGAATAGGACAGTATCGAAGCAAATGAGTGGTATATACTCCTATCGTTCTTTTTTTACTTGCTACATTTTCCTTATTTGATGTTTCTAATTACTGGCTACATTTCCTATTTGGTGTGTGGTTCCTATCATTTTTTTACCATTCTACCTCATTTTTTGTTTTCCTACCATAAACTCCAAAGTATCTCATATTATTATTCATTCATTCATGTAATATGTAGTGGGGCCTATATATCTTTCTTGTTTTATTGAAAAGTAAAATGTAGCAAGTAAATTAGGACAGGAGGAGGTAGCATCCAAATATCTGAGTTGAGATATGGAATCTAAAGCAAAAAAAATTTGATTATACAACATAAGTCAATCTAAACACAGCAAAAGTAGCAAACCGTGTCCCCATTGCATAGTAGACCTGCATACATTTGAAACACAACAAAATTCAGTGAAGAGCTTGAATGACAATCATAGGAAGACCATGAACACAACAAATTCATGAAAGAATGACCATTTGTAACCAAATGAGAATGTAATGAGTAGAAATAATCAGGTGGAGAATAATTCCAAGGTGGATACAGATTTACTCATTTCCAATCCAAAACAGGTATGTTCATAACAATACAGCAATAAATATCTTAAAAATACTCGAAAGACAAGGCACAAGGGTGTAAAGAATAAAAAAAAATCAAGAGGATTCGTAATTGCCAATTAACACACACAAATTGTGGAAAAATTGATTTGCCAACTTATTTTAGAAAGCGGGGAATAAAATAAATCCTTCCATATCCTTTCCCTTATTCACCCCATATTATATCTAAACAAGGGAGGATGAATACCTCCTTTTCTCTTATGAGTCTTATCTCCCTTTCCCCCCATTTCTCCCCATTCAAACATAATTTTACTTTGGAAGATCAAAAGTTTAGGTTTCCACCGTGTAGAAGTTGATAAAACACAAGGCCAATATGTGCATTTTCCCAATTAAAAAAAAAGGAATTAGTGGGTAATAATACGAATTTAAAATAGTGGGTAACATAATTATACAATGAATTGGAGTAGAAAGGCAGAAAAATTTACTAGTRTCAAACCTGTAAATATTGTCCYAGTGTCAGAATATCGACATCKATGGCCCGAAGATCAGCCATGGCTTCCTTCAATTCATCATCAGTTTCCCCAAGCCCTAGCATTATAGATGTTTTGGTAATCATTCCTTCCTTGCTGACTTTGGCATTTTTCAGAACAGACAAGCTCTGTTCATACCTACATCATAAACCATAATCACTCTAACAATTGTATACACACATCTTAGGCAACAAAGTAACACTCCATCACACAAACTTCTATCTCCCGCTTCACTACTTGGTAGATTAATGTACAGCCATAGCCCAAAACAAGAAGGTTTGACCATCTAAATAGGAATGAGGACCTCAAAATGTAGGGTGTTCAACACAGTTTCAAAGAATTGAAGCTCACAAAAATATCACACAACTAACCCTGCCCGAGGATCTCTAACAATTCGCTGAAGCCGCTTAACTGTTTCAATGTTGTGAGCAAAAACATCCAATCCCGAGTGTACTAGTGTGTCAACCGCCTTTAAGTCTCCCCTAAAATCTGACGTTAAACATTCAATCATGATTTCAGGTTTGAATTTCTGCATAAACAAATGTTCCCTTGTCAAGCATRTTTRCCCTCCAGGAAAATTACATGGTTAYAGTATAAGAAGAAAGCTCAAGTTAAATTACAAATTACTAAAAAGTTCCACATACCTTCATGGCTTTCACAGTTTGAGCAAAATGACCACTTCCACCATCAGGCAAATCATCCCGATCAACACTTGTTATCACAATGTAATCAACACTACAAAGTGGATGTGCATACATTTAAAGTTATAAGAAAAAACATCAAAATTGAAACGTTAAAGCAAATGACAATGAGCAAATATCAATTTTCAGTTTTCCAATACATCAAATTTTCTCACTTGGCAACATTTTTTGACTAATAACCTAGTTACTCGACATTTCTTTGATAAGGGAACTATCTTTAGGATGGTAAGAAAAAAGGTTAGTTCAAACTACTTGAATGTGTGTTGTTTCTTGAAATTGAAAGTGAAGGTAACATTATATATCATACAATATAAATAATACTCCCTCCGTATCGGGTTATCTGCAAATGAATGATATAATTACCTCTCACATAGTATTCATAGATGTTGACATAAACCGTACGGAGGAGTATAACCAATTGGTACCTAATAATCTCATGTTAATACATATCATCAGAAGACACTTGGAGAATCAATTAATGTTAAATTATGCTAGAAAAGAAAAATCTACCGAAGAAAGATTATTATACATCCCCCAACTTGCAACAGCCTTGGCTGTTATTTCAGGTTCCATTCTAGTGGATGCAGATTACGACTTGTTTTAGAACAGCCAAAATCTGCAACCACGAGTGATGTTCACCAAGAACATGATTGCCGTTGCGAATTCCATCCGTCACCTGCCATTCAAACACTATGATTCAATACGAAATAAAATTGAAAGCTCCATATACTATAGCTCTTTTTTGGATAACAATTGGAAGGGAAGAAGAAGGGAAAGGGACGAAAGTCCTCTTGTTTGGAATTTTGATAATAATGTTTGGGGAGGAGGGGATCCTTCGCACCTCCTTTAAGTGAGACAATCCCTTAAAATTGAAAAAAATTTGGAGGCAAAATGGAGCTCATCATTGTCATACCACCTTCCTCCCTCTCATCCCTATTTTCCCACCTCCCTTTTCACTTTATTTGTTATCCAAAGTGTGATGCTTTAAAGACAAGACTAGAAGTAAACAAGCTAAAATTTAAAGATTATTTGCCTAAACAACGATTCTTATTCAATTTTACTGAAAACCTCAATAAATTTGGGCAAATAAAGATCAACATATGAAATGACAACAAAAGAACTAAAATGTTAGATAGAGACCTCTCCAAATGTTAGGCATTGAGCTTTCCTCCAAACAGTGTGTAGGTTCAAACGAGAAAGTGAGTCTTGTTGACTCATCAAACTTTCCTTAGAGCTTTCTGCCTTAACCATTCGGGTTCTTGACATTCGGATCTCTCTCGTGTGTGGCCACATCCTCTGGGTAAGGGAGACTCACATTGAGTTGCACTTCTCCAGCACTCATACTCTTATTCCCCATTGATGATGATGAATTAACCATGGGAGTATATTCAACTTATTTTGCAGTAATGGGTAGAACATATGACAATTGGATGTTGCACTTTTCATTGCCGATGACATCGACATGGGAGTTCTTAATGTCGTTTGTATTGGTACAGTCTAGAATCTTTGTAAGTTTGGATTGTTTGATGATGGAAGAAGTTATCAAACTTCAGTTACTAGTGGGAATTCAACAATAGAAATAAAACTCCGCATTATTATCAAGCTTAACTTAAATCCACCCCTATCAAAGCAATATTATCTATTATATTATTAATTTATCTATTTTAATACAGGTTTTTGCATACCATTAATCGTTATTAATACTATTTTCATTTATATTTTTTAAAAAAATACTATTTATTCGATGAAACAATGTGATATGCTAATATGGGAATAGTAGTTTATAAGGAGGAAAAAAAACTTTTACATAGTAATTAACGAAATCAGTTATATTCCCATCCAGAAATGGTTTACTTGATTGAATTGTGTTTGCTTTTTGTTGTAGTTTACTTTTATATTCATTGTTTGCTTCAAATTCAGCCCAATATTATAAATAATTCCTCCCCAAAATTCACTCAAACAAAAATAGATAAGATCCCAAAACATAGAGAAATTGAAAAAATTCTAATAAATCCAAACAAAACCCAGCAAAATAATTCAAACAAAAAACTGGAAATTTGGAAACAAAATATATAAATGGGGGAAGAGAGGGATAGAGAAGAAATCTTAAAAGTAAACCTAAGAATGATATGATGGAGCACCAATGGGAGTGTTGGCAATGCAACAATAGCAGCAGCAGCTCAAACCAGAGAGATCAGACACAGGAGACCGTCAGTCGATGAGCGGGGGGCACTCGATAGAAGAGAAGAGGAGAGGAGAGAGAAGGGTTTTGGATTCGTAATTGGATTTTTTTGGTTCTCATAGGGACAGGGTTGTTTGGTGAACTTGAAGTGTTACTAGAAGTGTAAATTAGTGTTGTTAGGTTTGCCGGAAATATTTAAATGTAGAAATTGGAATTCTTGCAGAAGTACGTAGTGGAATTTTCACATGAAATTTGAATATAATTTACCTCACTTGTCATCAGGTGTACCTTGGTAAGTTAGAATTTCTCATGATTAGTGTAAACCAACACATAGATACATCTACAAGTGCCAGTACAACCACATTGAAAAAAATTTTGTATATCTTTTAAGTTGTAACTTGTAATTTTTATTTTGAAATATAAAAATATTAACAAATAAAACTCACAAATATTCATAACTATTTTCAATTTCCGAGAACAAATTCTTTAATGATGCTTGTCATAATTTTTTAAAGATATATGTTTTTCTTATTTTTATAGGGAAAATATTTTATAGTCTTTTATATATATAATATAATATTTATATATATAATAAATAATATATATATATATTATATATATATATTATGTAGTCAGGATCCAGTGAAAACCACATGTTATATGAAAAGTGAAAACCAAATAAGTGGTAATTTTACATTAAGGTACACAAGCAGTAAAGGTACACAAAACTTTCAGTACTATTGATGAACAGTAGTTACCTGTACCACCTTAACCTTCAATGTACCCCATATTAAAATACAAGGTATACATAGATTAAAATCGTACCTACCCATCTCCCAATCCTACGGTCAGATTAAATTTTAGTTTTACTAGTTTGTTGTTTCACTGATCCATTCCTATAATATATATATATATATATATACTAAATATATATTATATTATGTAAATTTTTTTATTGGTTTTTGACGTATTACGGATATATCTATAATCTATAATTATATTATATTTTTCTTAAAAATTTACATTTTGATTAAATTATATTTACATTGTATTTTCTGCTAGAAAAAATATTAATATCGTCAAAAACAAGTCTGAACATCATTGTAGAAATTTTTTTTATTCTGGGAAATTAGAAGTAATAATATTATTTACAAAATTTGCTTAATAAGTTAACTTGAAACTCATCCGCCCGAAATAAGTTAACCTTTCAATTATCCAATAAAAGCAAGCTATATTACGGGTCTGGTTAAAAAACAAGTCAAAGACTTATCTATACAATTTAGACATTTTTTCGATTTAGACATTTGTACTTACAATTTAAGACATTTTTACTATTTAGGACAATTTGTAATTTAGGACATGATTCAACTTCATGTTTTTTCTATTCCCCTTATTCAATTTGACTGTTCAATTTCCCAACTCGCGTCTTCCCATAACACTTGTACAATAACTTCTTTCTCCTCCCCTCACCTACTAACCACAAATACCACGCCACAACCCAAGCCCTGCCATTCCTACCTCAACCGACCCACCCACCGACCCATTCCACCCTCCACGAGGTCCATTCACCCCACACGACCACCCACTCACCCGCCACACCCACACACCACAACTGCTTACCACCACTCCAGGCCACCACTCACCTACACAATTAACATTGCCCACCATTCACACATACACACCGACACCAATCACCACCACCCCCAACCGAACCCATGCCATTGAACCACCTACTCACCACCACCGAAACCTTTGACCATAACCAAAACAATCCTTCATCAACATAAATAAACCTTTGTCAAAAGTCAAAACCCATGAGAAGAAGATTAAAGAAGAAGAAGAATAAGAAGAGAAAGAAGAAGAAGAAGAAGAAAGAAAAAGAAAGAAAAGAAGAAAGAAGAAGAAGAAGAAGAAGAAGAAGAAGAAGAAGCGCGGTTGGTTTTGTCGTCGGATACTGTTCATGGAGAGAGAAAGGGCAAGGGAGGAGAGAGAAAAGTGGATAGGCTAGATGCGGCGACGTGTGGGTTTGATTCGAGGTGCGAGCTGGTGTGGTAATGTGTGGCGGTGGCTCGCCTTTCTGCATCGGGATATGTGAGGGGTCGTGCTGATGATCTTGATGTGCGGTGGTGCCAGATGGCTGCGCGGTTGAGCTGGTGGTGGAGCCCGACAAGTGAGAGTCGTATGGTGCGACCAACGGTCAGAGCCGGGTCGCATGGTGCTGCATCAGAGTAGAGAGAGAGAGGTGGGAGAGAGAAGAAAGGTGAGAGGAGGAGAGAGACAGAATGTATGTTTAAAAATATTATGACAAATCAGATCAATGGTGTGATTCAATTCTAAAATAACGGTTGTGATTGCAGTTTTTAGTTTTCACCAAATCAATAGTTTTCACATATCCTCTTCCTATATACTATATATATATAATATATAATATATATATATATACATATTATATATTATATATTATATAATATAAATAATATATATATATATTATATATATATATATATAATATATATCAATAATTATATACTAAAGCAGAAACCAGAGGCCACATGCACTCTCTGGGTTAAAAAATTTCCCTCCAAAACTAATTTTATTATTTTATTTTTGTTAAATATTTATATAAATAACATATTAATTAAAATATGATAATAAATAATAAAATAATATCTTTAGGAATTCAGAAGATTCTTCTTTCCATATAATTTATAATTATTATTAAAATTGTAATATCAATCTATATAATATAACACATTAAACGACAATCTATTATTTTAAGCAAAATTTAGACAACGAATATCTATTTATTATATCATATAGTATTTACTCCAATACTCCTACTTATACAATACAATATTATCTTAAATAAATTTTATTAAAACACAATGACATCGTAAATCAATTTTATAAGTAAGATAAATCTAAATTCTGAAACACATGATTATACTCATTCTGTATATATTTGATGGAAATTTAGAAGATTCTCATATATACTCCCCTATTTCATAATGTTCCTGTCAGTACTGACTTTACTGTTCATACGTTTTCCAATGCCATGTTTGGTATGTTATTCTTTAATTATATATTTGTGAAAAATTATAACGATTGAATATTAATAACCTACGCAATAATACGAATCAAACAGATCCCACACAACTATATTTATCTTATACATTAGTATGTTATTAGTAAGTTCCCATCACTTCGTGAATAGTTGAATAAAAGAAATTGACAATACAACATTAAGCAACGGAGGATACTGAATGAAGATTACCGAATTCCCTTATTGATGAATTTAGTCTAATACGACAGTACAAAGTCCCTACACATATTTAATTGAACTTCTTTTCTTTTTTAATCTCGTTTTTTTGAAATATGATATATAACATATTAATAAAATCTAATAGCTAATAAATAATAAAAATATTATTTACTTATTCTAAAAGACTTTTCGTTATATTACCAAATTATAATTATTTATAAAATTGGAATATCATCAATTATTAATATAACGCATTAAAACGAAATTCTATTTATTTTAAAGCAAAATTTACAAAGTCAGTATATTTTATATCATTAAATATTATTTATTCTGTACTTATACAATACAATATTATCATAGAATTTTATAAAACAGATCATAAATCAATTTATACATACTTAACAACCTGAAAATTGTCTCCCCAATGAGTATCCTTATGAAAACACTACGCGCTCGCGTTTGTTTCGTACTCAGAAAAAGCTTGAACTCACAAAATTGAAAACGTGAGAGTCGTACTCGGAACTAATTGAAGCAAAGTCAAAGGCAAGCAAAAATATTTTTTCGTTTTCTCAAAGGTTTTCAAGGTTTTCAAACAAGTTACACTGGCATTTCATCTTTTTCATTTTCAGCATGTCCGTCACGTTTTTCTGAAGTCCGCCATATTTTTAAATTTTTCTATTTTTCTATGATTATCTATGAATTCAATGTTTAAATACGCAGATACGCAGAAAATACAGTGAAAAATAATTAGAAAATACGCGGAATTTCTAGAATCATCCTTCTTGCGAAAGAGGGCATCTAGAATATCCGTAATCTAGAAAACAGAGACGCTATGGCAAAGAATTATTCCGAATTCAAAATATTTCAGAATTTTAGAAAATATACGCTTGAGAGCGTATATACGCTGAAGAGCAGCGTATATACGCTGCCTTGAGCTATATACGCTGCCACCAGCTATATTACGCTCCTCACGAATATAACTCCTTATCACGATTGTAGCCATTAGAAGCGTATATACGCTGAGTATGAGCGTATATACGCTCCCCTATGAGCTATATACGCTCATCCCGCTATTATACGCAGGTTCTTCCTCGTTTTTGGCCTCGTGCCTATTAAAACTCCTGCCTGCTCAGTCCGATACGCTTCATACACCTTCACTCATACACTTCACCACTCACTTCTCGAGCATAGTTTCTCTCTACTCTCTCTCCTCTCTCTCTCTCTCCAAAACCTCTAAACACATACCACAGTCGTTTTAAGTTCCAAAGCATCGATTCTCTCGAGGATCAACAAGCGATAACAAAGGTTGATTCTGAGATGACTCACATAATCTCTCTCACTTCTTTTAATGTTGACTAACCATTTATGAGTTTTAATGCCAATTAAAACAATGTAGAAACTTCACTTTTTGTTTTCCATTCTTTCATTTATTTCATTATTATTATCCATTGTCAATATACGATTCTTTAATTTTGTATACATTCAACGAAAGATCCATGCGCTTGTTTTTTATCATAAACTAACCTTTGTTTTCTTAGCAGATTTAGGGTAAGTGAGTTCGCATAACTTTGAAGTTTATACATTCATATTATTCATATTTCAGGTTGTATAACTTTGTAATAATTTGTTAAACAAAGACCGGAATTATGTGAATCACTTTAACAGATTAACTATGACACTGTTTTAGCACCGTGATTACATGATTAATACAAATGTCACCAATCTGTTAGTATTCTTGGCATAATAGAAACTTACTCACTTAGTAATCTTTAGGTTAGGACGCTTCTAATGCAAAAACGTAATTTGTGCCATTCAATAAAACGTGTTAATGGAAATTACAATCGAGACGGTTAGAGCCGTACATCGGCGAATTGGTTACAGATCTGATTCCATACCATGTCCGAAACCACGACTGGTACTTGATTGGACGGGCCATTGTTTTGGCACCAACGTTTCGGGCGTCCTAATAACCTTTCTAGCACTGCGATTCCCCTTACTCGATCAACATAACCCAACGCACTCACGTGCGGGTTCCGTGCTCAACCACGCAAAAGCACTCATTATACCAAGCGCGCGCCCGCTACGCTGAGGCGGCGCCCACTCTACAATTTGGCGACTTCCACTGTGCTAATCACCGGTAGTGAAGTGACAGACTGAAAAGTCTCGTAAATTCCATCATCACGTTTATGGTTTACTTTTGCATTGACCTTTCGAAAAGGTCACCCTTAGGCTTCCTTGGTTCACTTAATGGGCATTTCTATGCTCGAGACTACCTTAAAGGGGATACTACCTTGGTGTGCAATGGTTAATTGATCGCCATGGCTAAGGCAATCCTATCCCGCCCATGCCTTGTGCACTTTTACTGATGCGTGTGCATAATGGTTATCTGGCCATACATCGCTAATTGCAAGTGGTGAAAACGGACCAAGCGTCACCCTTAGGCGTGGTACACTCCATGACGTAAACCTAATGACCATATTGATTTCAGTCATGTGTCTTGTATATAGTGCATTATGGTCCTAGCCATGTACAGTTCTGACCTTAACACAACACTTCAGATAGTACTTGGTCATCTTCTATTTCACATCATGCATTCAAAGCCCATACGACTTTGTTGACTTCTGCCTTAGTCTGTGACCGTAGTCACACAGACCTTTGACCTTAGTCTTGACCCTTGACTATTAGAGATCCACATAGACTCTATCTTAGGTCTGACCCTGACCACTAGGTAGCACGCAAACTTTACCTGACGTTGACTCTAGACTCACATTAGGATTACCTTACCTACAGCCCAACATAGCTCGCCACTAGGCTGACCCTACGCTGTAGGACATTGCATACATTCCCGCATGTCATTTTGTGCCCTTTCAAAAAAAAAAATAAAAATTTCAAAAAAAAAAAAAAATCAAAAAAAAAATTCAAAAAATTCAAAAAACGAAAGGGCACCTTGCATTCATACATCAACTAGAAGAGACCATGATTAGGAATGCTTTGCATCTGCATTCATGTAATTCAATAATGACCAAGAAGTTCACTAAGGTTTATTCTTTTAACAGAGGTGAAGGTCTCCAACCCTTGGCTCGACCAAAGATTTAACCCTGCCGAGTCCAAACCAACCGTCCTTCTAACCTCTTGATCCTCACCCAATCCAACCTAAACCTTCCTCCAGACCTTCATTACCCAACCCAACACCACAAAATGGGCCTCCCCAACAAGAAAAGCTCCGAAGCTTCCGAGCAAGTTTCAACAGCTTTGAACTAAGATCAAGAGTTGAAACCGTCGAACACTTCTTGGAGCAAGCTGTTTGAAAAGCAATCAAAAAAGCCACCGACCCCACCTGTCTACCAAGACCAACCTCCTCTTGACCCCAACCTTGCAACCAAACTGCCAAAGGATTCTCAGCCAAGACATACCAAGTTCAGCCGACTGATGACCCTCGATTCCATATAAAGGATTTAAGGACCCCATGGCGCTTAAAGGAATTGACTCCGCTTTGTTCCGATGGTCTTTCCCTTTCCTTTGGAACCGAAATTCAGAAGTGGTTCTTTTCACTTCCTGAGAAAGAAATAGCACTGGAAGACATCGTCCACCATTCATGGCAAATACAAGGGTAACATTCAACCAAATTCCTTCCGGAGAGCTTGAAATCCTTAGACCAGCGAGAGAACGAGGTCACTACCTTATCTACAGATGGAGAGGAGTTGCTGCCACCCTAGTCTCCGCTCCTACTGAAGAAGAGATGGTCAAGACCCTTCATTTCTGGCCGTCCAGCCGGAATACAAAAGATCATCTCAAGTTCGAGGCCTCTACCACATTCGCAAAGGTCTACGACATGAGTGACATAGAGAATTATCTTCTCAATTCACATGATGTCAGCTTGGAGTCTTAGCTTAATCGATCGGAGAGTCCCTTGCCCTAGACTTTATCTTTTTCTTTTCCATTTGCGAGTCTATGTCTTAGGTTTAGGATCAAATTTGCAATTAGCCTCTATGTAATAAATCTTTTCATTAATAAAAAGTTTGTTTTTCTCATTTCTTACCTTCCATCATAGTTTATTGCTTCTAACTTGAATGTAAATCAAGATTAATGATCGACCTCACGAGTCAATGGACTTGCCAAGATAGCCTCTCATACTCCACAAAATAAACTTCTTCCCTCCATTCCCTTCAATACATTCAGAATCAAAATTCCCTTCAACCCCTTGAGCCTTAAACACTATCATTCAGCCTATCTTTCTTTCATCACCCACATCTGCCTAACCCTTTTAGCGCAGAGACGGGGTGGCCACGCTGAGCAACACACACGTGCAAAAGAAACACAAATGTAGTCAAGAATTAAAATGGGCAAAAAAGCAAAATCAAAGTTCAATGCCAGTCTCACAAATGCAAATTCAATTATCAAAGTCTAATTGCAAAGAAAAAGCAAGAGTCTTAAAAACACACTGCGCACCGTGGTCCACTGTCATCGAGCTTCCAACCCCAAACCACACCTCCCTTACAACCACAAGCCGCTCTTCACATCGAGCATTGTCCAAATTCATAACGAGAACTACGACCGTCTGATTCCGTGAAGGATACGTAGAAGCCTTTCCGAGGTCCGACCCAATTCTGAGGTCCATCATATGTTTGATTCCCTAAAGTAAGAGCTGCAAATTCCTAGTGCCACGAACAGCCTCAAACACATCGGAGTTTAAGACCTACATCAGTCTAGCCAACCACATCAATCACCCCATTGCACCCCGTATAACCTTGGGATTCAGCCCATTGCAAGGAATTGTGAGCACTGATCTCTCTGATGTCTTCGAGGATGAGGTTGAAACCTGTGCCGATTCTTTTCATGCACCTTAAAGGTCTCTCCTCACACGCTCATGCGGATTTAAGCGGCGTATCAAGCTCTCACCTCATGATTGTTGACGATCACGAGGGAAATGAGTTTATTCTTCG
>SNQN01006281.1:10942-23469 GCA_008642245.1 Bassia scoparia | reverse complement strand
GCAAGTCTATTGGTGTCTAATACGACGTGTCTAAGGCTTGAAATCTAGTAATGGATAGAAATGTGACAAGTTAGGAGCGAAAATGCCAAAAAAACCCCCAAAATAGCCTAAAATGTCAAGTTATAGCGTAAAATATTCTTGTGTCGATCTAACCCACACAATCAATATCTAGAAAGCATAATGGTCTCTAATAGGATGTGTATAAGGTTTAAATCTAGTAATGGATAGAAATGTGACAGGTTAGGAYCGAAAATGCCAAAAAACGCCCAAAAAAGGCTTAAAGTGWCAAATTATTGCGTAAAATGGTCTTGTGTCATTCTAATCGACTGAATCAACATTTAGAAAGCATAATGGTGTCTAATAGGACGTGTGTAAGGTTTGAAATCTAGTAATGGATAGAAATGTGGCAAGTTAGGAGGAAAATGCAAAATAACGCTAAAAAATCGCCTAAAATGTCAATTTTTTTTTGCGTAAAATGGTCTTGTGTCATTCTAACGGACTCAATCAACATATAACTAACATAATGGTGTCCAATAGGACGTTTCTAAGGTTTGAAATCTGGTAATTGATAGAAACGTGACAAGTTAGGAGCGAAAAATGCGAAAATATGCACCAAATGGCCTAAAGTGTGAAGTTATTGCGTAAAATGGTCATGTGTCGTCCTAATCGAGTCATTCAGCATGTAGAAAGCATAATTGTGTCTAATAGGACGTGTCTAAGTTTTAAAATCTAGAAATGGATAGAAATGTTACAAGTTAAGAGGGAAATTTCCAAAAAACTCACAAAAATGGCCTAAAATGTACATTTTTTGCGTAAAATGTTCTTATGTTGTTTTAACCGACTCAATCAACATCTAGCAAGCATAATGGTGTCTAGTAGAACGTGTCTTGGGTTTGAAATCTAGTAATGGATAGAAATGTGACAAGTCAGGAGCGAAAATGCCAAAAAACGCCCAAAAATGGCCTAAAATGCCAATTTTTTGCGTAAAATGGTCTTGTGTCGTTCTAATTGACGCAATCAACATCTAGAAAGCATAATGGTGTCTAATAGTACATGTGTAAGGTTTGAAATTAAGTAATGGATAGAAATGTTTTAAGTTAGGAGGGAGAATACCAAAAAACGCACAAAATGGCCTAAAATGTGAAGTTATTGCATAAAATGGTCTTGTGTTGTTCTAACCGACTCAATCAACATCTAGCAAGCATAATGGTGTCTAAAAGGACGTGTCTAAGGTTTGAAATCTAGTAATGGAAAGAAAAGTGGCAAGTTAGGAGCGAAAAAGCCAAAWAATGCTAAAAAATGGCTTAAAATGTAAACTTTTTCGTGAAATGGTCTTGTGTCYTTCTAACCGACTCAATCAACATATAACAAGCATAATGGTGTCTAATAGGACGTKTCTATGGTTTGAAATATATTAATGGATAGAAATGTGACATGTTAGGAGCGAAAATGCGAAAATATGCACAAAATGCCCTAAAGTGTCAATTTTTTTTTGCGTAAAATGGTCTTGTGTCGTTCTAATCAACTTAATAAGCATCTAGAAAGCATAATGGTGTCTAATAGGATGTGTGTAAGGTATGAAATCTAGTAATGGATAGAAATGTAACAAGTTAGGAGCGAAAATACCAAAAAACGCCCAAAAAGGCCTAAAATGTCAAGTTATTGCGTAAAATTATCTTGTGTCGTTTTAACTTACTCAATCAACATATATCGAGCATAATGGTGTCTAAAAGGACGTGTCTAAGGTTTGAAATCTGGTAATGGATAGAAATGTGGCAAMTCAGGATCGAAAATGCAAAATAACGCTAAAAAACAGGCCTAAAATATCAATTTTGTTGCGTAAAATGGTCTTGTGTCATTCTAACCGACTAAATCAACATATAACAATCATAATGGTGTCTAATAGGACGTGTCGAAGAGTTATTTAATCATAATGGATAGAATGTGACAAGTTAGGCAGAGAAAAATGCTAAAAATATGAACAAAATTGGTTCCTAATGTGAAGTTATTGCGTTTTAAATGTCTTGTTCGTTCTAATCGACATCAATCCGCATTTAGAAAGCATAATGGTGTCTAATAAGACATGTTTTTAAGGTTTGAAATCTTAGTCAAGTATAGAAATTGGGACAGTTAGAATGAAAATCCAAAAAAGGTCCAAAAATGGCCTAAAATGTCAAGTTATTGGCGTTAAAATGTCTTGTGTCGTTACTTAACCACTCAATCAACACCATAGCAAGCATCAATCGTGTCTAATAGGACTGTGTCTAAGTTTTTAAAATCTATTAATGGATTAGAAATTGACAAGTTAGAGGGGATTTCAAAAAAACTTACAAAAAAATGCCTAAAATGTCAAGCTATTGCTATACAATGGTCTTGTGTCTTTCTAACTGAATCAATTCACATATATGAAGCATAATGGTGTCTAAATGTACGTGTCTAAGTTTTGGAAATCTAGTAATGGATAGAAATGTGGCAAGTTAGAATCGAAAATGCTTAAATAACAATAAAAACGACCTTAAAATGTAACTTTTTTCGTAAAATGGATCTTTTTCATTCTAACCGAATCAATCAAACATTATAAACAAGCATAACGTTGTCTAAATAGGACGTGTCTATGAGTTTGAAATCTAGTAATGGATAGAATGTGACAAGTTAGGAGCCGAAAATGCGAAAATTGTCACAAAAATGGCCTAAGTTTCAATTTTTTTTGCGTAAATGGTCTTGTGTCGTTTTAATCCAACTCATGATAACCACATTGTAATGAAGTCAAATGATGTTCTAATAGAACGTTTGTAGAGTATGAAATCTAGTAATGGATACGAAATGTGACAACGTTAGAAGTTGAAACAATACGAAAAATGCCCAAATGGCCTAAAATGTCATTGCTAAACGACTCAATCAACATCTAGCAAAAATAATGGTGTCTCTAATAGGACTGTCTAAGGTTGTGAAATCTAAAGTATATGAAATGTGGCATGTTAGGAGCGAAACTGCAAAAACGCCCAAAATTGCCTAAAAAATGTCAATTTATTGCGGTATAAACAATGGTTTGGTGTATCTAACCGGAGCTACAATCGTGTCTAATAGGACGTGCTAGTGTTGTAATCTATTAATGGATAGAGAAATGTGAGAGTTAGGAGCGAAAATGCCAATTAATGCTTAAAAATTTGCCTAAAATGTTCAATTTTTTTCGTAAAATGGTTCTTGTGGTCGTTCTAATCGACTCAATCAACATCTTTACAATCATAATAGAGTCTAATGGATGCTGTGACAAGTTACGACGCAAAAAGGTGAAAAATATGCACAAAATGCCTAAAGTGGTCAAGTTATTGCGGATAAAAGGATCTTGTGTCGACTACTCATCGACTCAATCAACATCAAAAAGCATAATGGTGTCTAATTAGGACTGTGTAAGCTTTTAAATTAGTTAAAGATTAGAATGTACAATATAGGAGACACAACAATGGCACAAAAAACGCCCAAATGGCCTAAAGGGTCAAGTTAATTGGTAAAATGTTCTTGTGTCGTTGCTAACCGAGTAATCAACATCTAGGAAGCATAATCATGTCTAATAGGACTGTCTAGTTTCGAAAAATCTAGTAATAGATAGAAATGTGACAGTAGGAGGAAAATGCATAAAACGCCCAAATGGCCTAAAATGTCAAGTTATTGCGATAAAATTGGTATTGTGCGTCTACACCGACTCAATCAATGCTAGCAAGTCTATTGGGGTCTACATAGGACGTGTCTTAAGGCTTGAATCTAGTAATGGAATAGAAATGTGACAAGCTAGAGCGAAAATGCCAAAAACCCAAATTAGCTAAAATGTCAAGTTATTGCGATAAAATGATTCTTTATGTCGAAATCTAACCCACACAATCATATCTAGAAAGCATAATGGTGTCTAAATAGATGTGTATATGGTTTTAAATCTATAAGGGATAGAATTGACAGGTTAGGAGTGTTGAAAAAAGCCAAAAATGCCCAAAAAGGCTTAAAGTGCCCAACATAGATCTTGTGTCATTCTAATCGACTGATTAAACATCTAAAAAAGCATAAATGGCGTCTAATATAGGACGTGTGTAAGGTTTGGAAATTTAGTAATGGATAGAAATGTGGCAAGTTAGGAGACGAAAATGCAAAATAACGCTAAAAAATGGCATAATTGTCAATTTTGCGGTAAATTGGTCTTGTTCATTTCTAACCGACTCAATAACATATAACTAGCCATACTGGTGTCTAACTAGGACGTGTCTAAGGTTTGAAATCTAGTATGGATACAAATCATGACAATGTTAGGACGCGAAAAATGCGGAAAATATGCACCAAATAGCCTACGCAGTGTGAAGTATTGCGTTAAATGGTTCATGTGTCGCCCCTAATCGACTCATTCGCATCTTATAAGCATAATTGTGTCTAATGTTCTTGAAATCTAGAATGGATAGAAATGCTGACAATGTAAAGGGAAATTTCCAAAAAAACTCACAAAAAATAGCCTAAAATGCCCATTTTATTGCGTAAATTGGTATTGTGTCGTTCTAATTGACTCAATCAAAATCTAGAAAGCATAATGGATGTCTTAAAAGTACATGTGCTAAGGTTAAAATCAAGTAATGGATAGAAAATGTACAACGTTAGGAGAGAGAATACCAAAAACGCCCAAAATGGCTTAAAATGTGAGTACTGACGTTAAAATGGTCCTTGTGTTGTTCTAACCGGACTATATCAAAATCTGCAAGCATAATGGTGTTCTAAAAAGGACGTGTCTGTAAGGTTTGTGAAATCTAATTATGGATAGGAAAAAGTGTGCAAGTGAGGTGCCGAAAAAGCAATATGCTAAAAAAATGGGTTAAAATGTTAAACACTTTTTCATAAATGTCTTGTGTCTTCTACACGCACTCAATTCAACATATAACAAGCATAATCGGTATTAGTTAGACGTGTCTATGGTTTTGAAATCTCAGTAAATGGATAGGAATATGTGACAATGTTACTAGCGAAAAATGCCGAAAATATGCACAAAATTGCCCTAAAGTGTCAATTTTTTTTTTTTTTGCGGTAAAAATGTCTTGTGTCGTTTCTAATCATCTCAATAAACACTCTAGAAGAAATGGGTGTATATAGGATGTGCTGTAAGGTATGAAATCTCAGTAATGATGAAATGTGACAAGGTTAGGAGGGAAATACCAAAACGCCCAAAAAAAAAGCCGAAATGTCATGTTATTGACGAAACAAAGAGCTTGTGTCGTTTAACCGATCATCAACATCTAGGAAGCTAATAAGTCGTATGTAGGAGCGTGATCTAAGTTTTGTTAATCTTTAATGGATTAGAAATGTGACATGTTAGGAAGGAAATGCCAAAAAAAACGCCCAAATGGCCTAAAATGTCAAGTTATTGCGTAAAACTGGTATGTGTCGTCCTAACCGACTCAATCAATGCTAGCAAGCATAATGGTGTCTAACAGGACGTGTCTAGGCTGAAATCAATAATGGATCGAAATGTGACAAGTTAGGAGCGAAAATGAACGAAACCCAAAATGACCAAAAAATGTCAAGTATATGCGTATTAAAAATATCTTGCTGTCGATCTAATCCACTCAATCAATATCTAGAAAGCATAATGATGTTAAATAGACTGTTTCTAAAGGTTTTAATTAGTATTAGATAGGAATGTGACAAGTTAGGAGCGGAAAATGCCAAAAAAACGCCTAAAAATGGCCTAAGTGTCAAGTTATTCGTTTAAAATTGTCTTATAGTGTCGTTCTAAAGACTCATCAACATCTAGAAACATAATGGTGTCTAATAGGCGTGTATACTTTGAATCTTGTAATGGATAGAAATGTACAGTTAGGAGCGAAAATACCAAAAAACGCCCAAAATGGCAAAGATGTTCAAGTTTTTATGCGATAAAATTCTTTGTATGTCGTCTTCTAACGACTCAATCAAAAATATATGAAGATAATGGTGCTCTTAAAAGGACGTTGTCTTAAGGTTTGAAAATTCTAGTAAATGGATAGAAATGTGAGCACAGTTAGCGATCGAAAAGTGGCTAAAAAATAGCTAAAAAAACAGCCTAAAGTGTCATTTTGTTGTGTTAAACTTGGTCTGTTCATTCTAATACGACATCATTCAAACATATAACAATCATTAACTGGTTGTCGTATAGGGAGTGTGAAGGTTTGAAATCTAGTAATGGATTAGAAAATGTGACAATTAGGAGCGAAAATGCCGCTAAAACATGACAAAATGCGCCTAAAAGTGTGAAGTCTATCGTCTAATGGTCTTGTGGTCGTTCTAATAGACTCCAAATCAGCATTTAGAAAGCTCATGGTGTCTAATAAGACATGTGTAAGGATTTAACAAATCTCTAAGTAATGGATAGAAATGGTGTCAAGATTAGGAACGAATACCAAAAAACGTCCAAAATAGAGAACAAAAAAAAATCTCAAGTTATTGCGTAAAATGATCTTGTGTCTTTCTACACCGACTCAATCAACACCTAGAAAAGCATAATCGTGTCTAATAGAGAGGTCTAAAGTTTTTAAATCTAGTCTGGATAGACATGCTGACAGTTAAGGAGGGAAAAATTTCAAAACAACTCACAAAAATGGCCTATATGCCAATTTTTGCGTTAAAAATCTTCTTGCGATCGTACTAATCACTCCATAACATCTAGAACATAATGAGTCGATAGTACATTGTAAGGTATTGAATCAAGTAATGGATGAAATGTACAAGATTAGGAGCAAAAAATTCCAAAAAACGCCCAAAATGGACCTAAAATGTCATGTGTATTGCGTAAAGATGTCATGTGTCTTTGTAACCGGACTCCAATCAACATGATGAAGCTACATGGTGTCTAAAAGATAGAAACATCGTGTCTTAAGTTTGAATCTTCGTAATGGATAGAAATTTGGTAAGATAATAGGATGAAATGCTAAATAAACGCTAAAAAAACGGCCAAAATGCAACTTTTTCGTAAATGCTCTTGTGTCCTCTTACGACTCAAATCAACATATAACAGCATAACCGGTGTCTAATAGGACGTGATCTATTGGTCTTGAACATCTAGTGAATGTATAGAATGTGGACAATAGGAGCGAAAATTCGAAATATGCACCAAAAATTGGGGGGGGGCTCTTAAAGTTTCAATTTTTTTTGCGTAAATTAGTCTTGTGATCGATTTTCTAATCAACCATCAATATCCAGAAAGCATAAAATGTCTAATAGAACGTGTGTAAGGAATAAATCTAGTAAATGGATTAGAAATGTGACAGTAGGAGTTTGAAATTACGAAAAAAAACGCCCAAAACAGGCCTAAAAAGTCAACGTTATTGTCGTTTAAATGGTCTCATGTGTCGTTTCTTAACCGACTCAATTAACATTAGGAAGAATGATTGGTGTTATAAAAGTGTCTAAGGATTTGAAATCTAGTAATATTGAAATGCTGACATAGTTAGGGACGAAACTGCAACACGCCTAAAATGGGCCTAAAATGGCCTAAAATCTCCAGTTATTAGCGTTAAATGGATTCTTGTGTCGTATCTAACCGACCTGAATCGTGTCTGAATAGGACGTGTTCTATGTTTGTCATCTATTAATGGATAGAAATGTGACAGGGGCGGAAAATGTCACAACAATAACGCTAAAAAACAAATGCCTAAAATGTCAATTTCTTTTCGTAAATGGGTCTCTGTGTCGTTCCTAAACCGACTCATCAACATTCTAATAATCTAATGGTGTCTATATGAATGTGTGACCGTTCAGAGCGAAAATGCGAAAATATGCGCACAAAATGCCCCTAGTGCTCACTTAATTGCGTAAATGGTCTATGCTCGCTCGTTCTCTAATCGACTCAATCAACAACCTAAAAGCTAATGGTGTCTATAGGACATGTGTAAGGTTCTAAAAATCTAGAATGGATAGAAATGTGACAAAGTCTAGGTGCAGAAATGCTTAAAAAAAATGACCCAAAATGCTAAAGGGTCCAGTTATTGACGTTAAAATGGTCTATGTGTTCGGTTCTAACCGACATCACTCAACATAGAAGCATAATCGTGTGTCATAGGAAGTCTACAGTTTCGAAATCTAAGTAATAATAGAAATGTGGACAAGAGTTAGGAGGAAAAATCGCCAAAAAACGCCCAAAATGGCCTAAAATGTCAAGTTATTGTTTAAATGGATTTGTGTCCGTCCTAACCGACATCAATCAATGCTTGGCAAGCATATGTGTCTGGGATGGACGTGTCTAAGGCCATTGAAATTTAGTAATGGATAGAAATGTGACAAGTTAGGACGAAAATGCCAAAAAACAGAAAAAATAGCCTAAAATGTCAACTCTATTGCGGTAAAATATTTTGTTCGATCTAACCCACACAGTCAATATCTAGAAAGAAATAAATGGTGTCTAATGGATTGTATGAAGGTTTAATCTATAATGGAATAGAAATTTTGACAGGTTAGAGAGCGAAAATGCAAAATTAACGCGTAAAAAATGGCCTAAAATGTCAATTTTTTTGCCGTTAAAATGTTTGTGTCATTCTAACCAACATCAATCACATATAGACTGCATAATGGTATCTTAATAGACGTGTCTAAGGTTAAATCTAGTAATGGATACAAATTTGACACAGTTAGGGGCAAAAAATTCGCGAAATATTTACAAATGGCCTAAAGTGTGACAGTATTGCGAAACTGGTCAGTGTCTCCTAATCGACTCATTCGGCATCTAGAAGCATATATGTGTCTAATAAGACATGTGTGTAAGGTCTTGAAATTTTAGTATATGGATAGAAATGTGACAAGTCTAGGAGTGCAAAATTACCAAAAACTCCCACAATGCCCAAACATTGTTCAAGTTAATTGCGTAATAATGGTTTTGTGTGTTCTAACCGATCATCTTCAACCACTTAGACAGTAGTATGGTTATCTTAATAGGACGTGTTAAGGCTTGAAATCTATATGGAAAGAAAATGTTGACAACTAGCGAGGCGAAAATGCGAAAAACGCACTAAAAATGGCATAGAAGTTAAAGGTATTGCGTAAGATGGTCTTGTGTCGTTCTAATCGACTCAATTTAACTCTAGGAAGCATAAATTCTGCTAAATAGGACGTGTTTAGTTTGAAATCTAGTAACGGATAGAAATGTGACAAGTTAAGAGGGAAAATTTCCAAAAAACGCACAAAAATGGCCTAAAACGTCAATTTTTGCGTTAAAATGGTTGTGGTGTTCTTAACGACTCAATCAAATCTGCGCATTAATGGTGATCTAATAGAACATGTCTAAGGTTGGTAAATCTATAGTTTAATGCATAAGAAATGCTGACAAGTTAAGGAGCGAAAAACGCCCGAGATACAAAACAGCCCAAAAATGGCCTAAAAAATGCCCATAATTCGCTGTTAAAACTTGCGTCTCTGTGTCGTTGCTATCGACTCATCACACTTCTTAGAAAGCATAATGGTGTGTAATAGATATCATTGTAAGGATTTGAAACAGTATTAATAGAAATTTTTAATAAGTTAGGAGCGAAATTACCAAAAAGACGCCACAAAAATGGCCGTTAAATGTAAAGTCTTACTGCGTATAAAAAAATGGTCATTGTGTTGTTCTAACCGATCAATAACATCTAGCAAGATAATGGTGTTCTAAAAGGACGTGTTTAAGGTTTTGAATCTAGTAATGGACTAGAAATGTTGCAAGTTAAGGAGCGGAATGCCAATAAAGCTAAAAAATGGCGTAAAATGTCAAACTTTTTCGTAATGGTCTCTGTGTCATTCTAACTGAACTCAATCAACATATAACAAGCATAATGGTGATATATCGGATGTGTCTAGATTATTTAATCTAGTACACGGATAGAAATGTGACAAGTTAGGAGTGAAAATGCGAAAAATATCACAAATGGCCTTAAAGTGTCAATTTTTTTTGCGGTAAAATTGGTCTTGTGCGTTCTAGCGACTCAATACCAACATCTAGAAAGGCATAATGGTATCTATGACGTTGTGTAATGTATGAAAATCTAGTAATGGATAGAAATGTATGTACAAGTAGGAGGAAAATACAAAAAACGCCCAAAAAAAGGCCTAACATGTCAAGTTATTGCGTATAAAATGGTCTTTGTGTCGTGTCTAAGCCGACTCAATCAACATCTAGGAAGCATAAATACGTGTCTAATAGGACGCGTCTAAGTTTATGTCATCTCATGAATGGATCAGGAAATGTGACAAGTTAGGAAGCGAAAATGCCAAATAACGCTAAAAAATGGCCTAAAATGTCAATTTTTTGAGTAAAAATGGTTTTGTGTCGTCTTACCGACATCAACATCAAGCGATAATGGATGCTTTATAGGATGTGTGACAAGTTTAGTGAGCGAAATGCGAAAAATAATTGCACTAAAATGCCTAAAGTGTCAAGTTATTACGTAAAAATGGGTCTTGTGCGTTCTAATCGCTCAATAAACATCTTAGAAAGCATAATTGTTTAATAGGACGTGTGTAAGGGTCTTAAATCTAGTAATGGATAGAATGTGAAAGGTTAGGAGGCGAAAATGCTCAAAAAACGCCCAAATTGCTTTACAAGTCAAGTTATTGCGTAAATGGTCTTGGTCGTTTCTAACACGACCTCAATCAACATCTAGGATAGCATATCGTGTCTAATAAGACGTGTTTAAGTTTCGAAATCTACACTAGTGGAAAAAAGGCCAAAAGCCTCCACGTTTTCCCACTTAAAGCTCGCAATTTTGCCTGTACTTTTGGAGCTGGTACTTTAAAAGATATAATTAAAAGCCTTCCAGGCATAACTGGAGTTTTAATGGATTAAAATCGACAGGTTTTTTGAAAAAAATTGTGAGCTGTTTACGCACTAAAAGCACCGTCCTAGAAAAAAACTGGAGCTTTTAATGCGTTAAAAGCTCCATCTTTTTCAAAAAACTGGTGCTTTTAAATCCATGTAAAAGCTCCAAGCTTTTTAAAAGACTGGAGCTTTTTAACGCATTAAAAAGCTCCTATTTTTTTAAGCCTGGTGCTTGTTAATTATTTTTTCTTTTAAAAAAACAATATATCCCTGCTCCACCAATATTCATATATATCCGATGCAAATAGGAGACCCAAATGTTGGCCACCTGTTACTTTTTTATCTTCCTCCAACAACAAACAAAACTCTTCTATGCATCCAAAAGCATGACAATCTTGATCAAAATCCAGAAAAATACATGTATATTTATATCAAGTCAATTTAAGTGGCTTTCCGAAGAGTCTAACACGCAACTCTTCATCTCGACTACAAAATGTAAGGAAAAAAAGACCCATACAAGAGCGTATATTTGGCCATGTAGCAAAAGAATTAATCTTTAAAACTAAAAATCCCAGAGAACCAACAAAAGCTACCAACTTATCAATTTAATTTCTCAACCACTCTCCATCATTCAGGCCACAGATATCGAACAGAACTTTACGCCTTACTCCCCAACCTCCTCACACACTGCAAAACAAAATTTAATGATTACTTTTCAAGCAGCCTGACGAGAACGTGGAACTCCATCATGCAGATTAGTTTTTAACACACCACACCCACCAGCACGCACCCACCTCCATCCACCAGACAAAGCCTGGGGCAACATGAGGTTAGGAGGCTCTAGACAAGATATTATTGACGAGGAGCAGGGTACAGAGCACCTCAAAATGACAGTTGCAGTACACTAACCAAATTCAGAATCTCAGCTTATATTATTGTATTCCATAATTGTATATATAAGCAATTACCGGCTACACTAACCAAACTGAAAATTGATGGCTTACGCTGTGAATTTTTGAATGAAAGATTGTAGGCTATGAATTATAGCTGAAAGCACTAAAGATTTTTTACATTACTGAACCAAAGTGCATAATGACTTAAAGCTCCTCTCGGGAGTAGAAGATGGTGACCAACTATTCGAATTTATGAACTTCGATCACACACAGCTTCCAAGGAATCGAGATGAAATGATTCAAGTACCTCTATGCCTCTTAAAACATATTAAGCTCATTCTACATTTACAGACATCACTTCTAAGCCACCCAAAAGACAACAGCAGTAAGATTCAATATTCATATCAAAAAACCAAAAGGACACAGATCTTTTTTATACGAAATATTTAACAAAAAAAGTAAACTGTGTGATGTTGTAGTTTCA
The DNA here is from genome assembly GCA_008642245.1 of Bassia scoparia. Lineage (NCBI taxonomy): Eukaryota > Viridiplantae > Streptophyta > Magnoliopsida > Caryophyllales > Amaranthaceae > Bassia > Bassia scoparia. The sequence continues at coordinate 11,300 of SNQN01006281.1, read as the reverse complement.
AATATAATAACGATAGTCTTCTCGCTGATTTTGGAGCCCTTCAATAGCAAATGCGCTCCGTCGACTCATGCAAAAGATTACATCACCAAAACTGATGGAAATAGTGAACCATACCTGAATCTAAGGGAACCTATATATCCTTAAGCTTGCACCTGTAGTTGACTTATCATCAGGAGCTCCACGACTCTGCCGGAGTCATGACAATCAGTACACATAGAACTTGGGTTATTAACTCAGAGCAGCAAATCATGATGAACATCAATGCACCAATTAACATTTTTTAAATAAAAAAATATGATTACAGCCAAGCCTATTTTTCTTTTATCACATATTCCCAACAATTACCTCCAAATGCTGA
>SNQN01006280.1:13025-30504 GCA_008642245.1 Bassia scoparia | reverse complement strand
TCTGTGTTTGTTGCTGAAACTGCTGCTGCGGTTGTGGAGGTGATTGTGGTGCAAATTGTTGTTGCTGTTGGGGTGAAGGTTGAACAAATTGTTGCTGCTGTTGTGGTGAAGGTTGAACAAACTGTTGCTGCTGTTGTGGTGAAGGTTGAACAAACTGTTGCTGCTGTTGTGGTGAAGGTTGAGCAAACTGTTGCTGCTGTTGTGGTGACGGCTGAACATACTGTTGCTGTTGTTGTGGCGAAGGTTGGACAAACTGCTGTTGCTGTTGTTGAGGTGAGGGATGAACATATTGTTGCTGTTGTAGTTGTTGCTGTTGTGGGGAAGGGTGAACAAATTGTTGCTGCTGTTGTTGGGGAGATGGTTGGATGTATTGCTGGTGTTGTGGTGACTGAAACTGCTGTTGCTGTTGATGGTGAAGGCCAAATTGTTGTTGTGATTGTTGTTGCTGGAGATGGAACTGTTGCTGCTGTTGGGGTTGAGAGGGCATAAAGAGAGGATCTTGAGTAGCGGTTGTAGATAAGTTGGTATGGGTAGGAATGTTGGGAATCATACTCCAACTTCCTCCTCCATATTGATGATGAGGATCCATTGCTTTTTACCTGCGCTTCAAATTTTCAAGTGCATGAGGAATTGAAAAATCGAAAAAAGGAAAAGGATAAACCTTCTAAAAGGAGACAAACAACACTCCTTCAGATACCYTGTAAGAAACTATTTCCCTTTCCTGTGATAAAGGTTTTTTAGACACCGTTTTTAATGATTGAGGGAATGAGGTCTTGGTCTAATGGTTAATTCTCCCATTTGTTTGCGACTTTGCGTAATCAAATCCCACCCTTTTTTTTTATGCTTAAYGAAAGKAAACAGAGCCTCAAAGAATCACAAACCTAGACATTACAGACTAATCAAATGGGGGATTAACGTGGGTGATGGGTCAAATTTCACTAYTCACATATTAAGCACTCCAAGTCTCACAGATTTCCTACATTGTCCCTTATACTTTGCCATAAATGTTTCAGTAAACTTACCTCAGATATCAGTGACCATTAATGACTGAAATCTGATTGGATCACAAATAACCAATTAATTGAATGCAATACGAAAAAGGAAACATCCAAAATTTCCTATCGACACGTTTCAAACGGCTCCTAAAAGCAAAATCTTTAACATTCTTATTATCGTGTAAGTATGTCAAGAAACTAAACTCAACATTTTTCCATTGATTGACATAAATAAATAGCTTTCAGGCCATCTTATACTCAGCACTTCAGCAGTCAGCACTACCAACAATTTCCATTGACTGATTGAAATAGCCAAAAACATGAACATCACTAAACAATAATTCATGATCTATCATATATTACCCCATCAAATTAAAAAAAATCAGCCAAAAAATAAATTAAATTTTACCCTACTTAGCTAAGCTCAGCCGAGACGATTTTAGCCCAAAAGAACAACGCCTATATCAGAAAAGTGTTCCAAATCTTAGATAATAACCTCAGAACAGCAAACAATTATTGACATAATCTGCATAGAATCCATAGTGTTACAACTTACAAGCTATTCTAGCGGTGAGCATCTGATATCATAATACATATATATAAATTGCTAAATCTTGCTTATCATAAATTCATAAAATTCAGGCCATCTTAATTCTCAGCACTTCCAACAATTTCTATTTTCTAAGTCTTGCTAATCATAAATTACAACTATTAGGCCATCTTAATTCTCAGCACTACCAACAAATTCCATTGATTGATTAAAATATGAACATCTCTAAACAATACAATAAACAATTATTCATGATCACCAAATCATACATAAAAAAACAGCAAAAAAAATAAAAATTAAATCACTAGAAAATACATTTCTTGGTACAAAAAGTTACGATCTTGCAGTGTGATTCAAATTCACCCTATTAATCTCTTTACATTGGCACTTCCCCCCCCAAAATAGCGGAACATTTCACGATTACAGTATTACACCATTGAAGTTATGTGAATTAAACACATCAAAATCAAGAAGTTGTTCAGCTCAAATTCTCAGAAGCATGCAATGATTTAAACCCAATAATTAATTACACAATCATCTTCGTATTAAACTCATTACAGAAACCCAATAACACAATTATTCAGAAAATGCATAGCACACATGATATCAGCAACTAATTATATGCAGATTTAATAATAATTAAAAAAGCTAATTAAATGTAATTAAATAATTATAAAAGAAGAATCCAAGAATATCCCAATTGTAATCAATTTGCGATAATTTAGAGGAAATAATAACTGGGATTCGTACCTTAAATTTGGGGGAAAAAAAATGAATAATTGGAGCTTGAATTTGGCTCCAATTTGAAATTTTAGAGAAGAGAGAGTGATGCGAGGAGATTAAAGAGCTTCACTTTAGTTAAGCAGTTTTGTTTTGGGTTGAAACGACGGCGTATGGTATCACTGGTCTGGTCTAAGCGAGCGTTGCAACTTTTAAGTTTCAACTTCCTAAACTACCCAACCAACTCAAGGTAAAAATTTAAGAAAAATTACAGTATATTTTTGTTGTTTTTTTTGACAAGATTTTTTCTTTTAAACATATTTTTAATCTTCTATTTTTTTAAATGATTTCGCATGCCCTTGTATACCATGTAGGCTCAAAAGCCTCAAATCGATATTGAAAATATAAATATGAAGTAAAAGAATTAAATAACTCGATAAACTAAGAACATTAATCATTATCATACTTAATGCCGAATTTAACTGTATATAACGACCACAAAAGTGTATTATCCTTTAGATCATTATTCTACGGAGTAGTTTGAATTAGGATAACATTTTATGTCTAGGTAAACTATTTTTTTATGTGTAAGCTAAGTAAACTATCTTAACCAATTTATAATTTATTTCGACTTTTAAATTGAGCTTTTAACTAACAGTAAACACCTAAACAACCATTAAAAATGATAACATAAATTAAAATTAAAATTAAAGACACAAACATTATTAAAATACAACATAAACCTAAGGGCAAGATTTTTGTTGGATCATAAAATCTTGTGCGGGTACTAATAAATACGAAGTACGGAGTATGCAATAATCTTCAAATGTTTGTAAGTATTCCAACAATTTTTAAGAAAATTCATTTTTTGCATTAGTTTTAAATTTAGAGAAAAATAAACTAAAAAATTGTAGGAATGTTTTTTTTAGATGAACATGTTTATTTTCAATCCATTTCATATTACCTTTGTTTTTTTTTCTCAAGTTGATCTGATATAATTTTGAAAGATTCAAAATACTTGTATAGTTGTATTCTTTCTATTTTGAATTGTACTCTGCTATTTACCTCTCTACAAATGGGTCCTTTTTTTCCTATTTCCAGTGAATTTTTGAGCATTATTTATTGGATGTGACTAATAAAGAACGAATGAAGTATATGTTATTTATTTTTTTCGATGAAAGAGTGGGACTAATCCCAGAAGACAGAACCAAAATGAAGTATATGTTATTTACCAAGATATCCCGGCTCATTGCACATAATTTTAAGACAAAGTGCACTCTCTTCGGAAACAAGGTCACATTCGTCGCATTGTTCGTGAAAAGTGCATCATGAAAGAAAGTATTTCTTATGTTTGATATTAGCAATACGTGCATCAAAAAATGGTGATGAGAAGTGCATTGCAATCAAAGAAAAGTGTTTTGCTCAATTTTCATCAACTTTGAAAAATAGGATTGAGATTTGATGGCCTTGTTGATTAAAAGTGATTGTTATTTTTACCGATTTAGATAGTTAATTAAAAACTCTCTCTATTGTAATTGATTTTCAAAGCTAATTGTTAGTTTGTCACCAATTTTAACTACGTCATCCGTACAAAAAGATGCAAAATTAGGTATTATTTGTGAGAGATAAAGTATTTAGATATGCATTCTTTTTGTTAAGGAAATAGTAAAAAGTTAGTGTATACTTTTGTATATTTGTGTTTACATGACCACTTACACACATTTTTTACCTCTTTCAATCAAAATACATACTTATTCCGTATTACATTGCATTTCATTTCTAAATTCAAATTATTCTAGCAAGATGATGAATCTTGATTAATCCGAATATCCAAACCGTAAGACCTAACAAAATATCTTAGAAGACTTACCGAACCATCAATTGAGAAAATCACACAGTTAAACAAAAAGAATTAAACACAAATCAAAACTCTAATCAGATGGATAAATGGATTAATGTAAAGCAATGCTTGAACTAAAAAAAAGTGCCAATTTTTTCTTTATTGAACATACTTTTCAAATGCTATTTATGCCGCAAACCCCACCGCAATCACACCGACGTTCTCCTTTACTATGGTCAAAATTTTCCCACTCTCCAATTATCAAATTTCAAGTGTCACTTAATGTTGTGCAACTAAAAATTTCTACTATCATTATTCATTACTCTTGAATTCTACTCACTACTGTATATTTGATTTGCTAGTGTAGTTGAATACTTTAACATATGATGCAAAACAGATGTTATTATCAATGAGTTTGAGAAAATTTTCAAAGCTTAAGTACCTAACCAAGCAATTTAACTAGTGCTTTCCACCTAAACCCATTTCAGTGCTTCCACTGAAACTTCATTTTCATTGCCTTTTCTCACTTCCCTTCTTGATTTTTTTTGGGTTTTCTTGAAAAGATTCAATCTTTGAGACCCATGTTCTTGTTAAGATTTGTTGTTAAATTTACACTTTTTTGTATTGAATTTCTTCTTGTGTCAATTGTGGGTGTGASAATGACATGAAAAATCTGGGCTTTTTCACCAAGATTTTGAGGTGGAAGAGTATGGAAGTAGAACTGCATTTCTTGGTGCTCAGATTGTTTGTGATTCTTTGTACTTTCGCAATTCATGGATTTACAGGTAATATATGGAATTTGCTGTTTCATTTTGTAAGTTTAATGTTTTACTTAACTTTCATGTTTACATTTCTAAGTTAATGTGTGTGAATTCTAAACTTTAAGTTGATTAGCATCAATGTGCTAAGTTCTTTTGCTGTATTGTTGAATCTTCAATTTTCATCTACAAATGTGCAATCTTTCCTTTCTTTTTTCCATTCAACTCTTAGTCATTTAGCACTAATCACTATTAGTCAATAAATGTGCAACCTTTTCTTACACTTGGACACTATAATCTCAATTTCTTCTTTCTTTCTTAGATGGCATGTTTCTTTTGGCAAGATTTGATTTTTGCACATTGTCAAATGTGAGATGAATTCCTAGAAATTCTTTCTGATTTGAAGTAGATTAAAACTGTAAATTTATGACAGATAATGATGTACTGTGTCTCCTCTAAGCACCCATTATGGTAAATTACTAGGCAATGAGTGTACTAAGTTAGATCATTGAGTAGTTCAGAATTGTCTCAATTTAGAATTAGTCATGCAGTCCCACATTCCAACTTTTTTCAAGAAACAATTTCATTAACAAAGGCCTCCTATAATCTACTTTGCAGTAATAGGACTTTATTTTTATTGTTTTACTTTTTTCCAGTCTCTTTCACTTTAATCTTGTGGAATTCTATTTCATGTGGTCCACTGCACTTAATTTAGTGCGCAGTGTGTCTGTCCTTTAGGTTTCCCTTAGAACTTTGGAATCTGATATCATATACATGTGCACGTTTCCTTTGGCAGATTTGATTTTGTTTGTTATTGACTAAAATATTTTGCAGAGTAATTATCAGTAAATTATACTTAATAGAATTCATGGGTTGAATTGATTACTCTTTGTTCCCTAAACGCTCCACAGTTTGTTTAATTAGTGTAGTTACTGCCTAATCTTTTTGATAAGAAATGTTAAATTAGCTAAATTTGGTTTTAGGTGCAAGAGGTCATGTTTCAATTGATGCTGTTTCTCCAGCTGTTGCCCATGGCTTCAGCAGTGAAAGACATGGATATCGGGTCGCGGAACCTCCTAAAAGCTCTTTAAATTGGTCTCCTCATAAGAGTCATTCTTTTTTCAAAGGTATTAGAAGATATAAGAAATAAAGTATCTTTTTAAACTTGCAAGTTACAACTGTGAGTGCTGATTTAGAAATGAGTTTATCACCTATCCACTTTGTGTTAATAACCATAATGTCACTTCTTGTTGCAGCTCCTACCATACATGGCTCTATAAGACATACACATTCCTCATTTCCACCTTCTGAATCTCCTTCACATCACATTCCTAGGGAACATATCAATTCTTTGGAATCTTCTCATGAGAATTCATATTTCAAGCATCATCATCATCMTCATCCTCATCATCATTATCATGCAAAGAAACAATATGGCAAAGAAGCTGCAGGACCTTCACACCCGCCTTCTCCGCTGTCCTATGCTCATCAACGTATGTTTCTTTGAATGTTCTGTACTGCTGTGACTTTTGTGTTTCGCAACATTGTAGTTAGATCATAGCCTAATACAATGCAAATGATCTTCTATATCATTGAAAATAGCCACCACACTTTTGACTTTCCCATAAGTATTTGAATAAATACTCATGGTGAATATGCTGACTTGTTACATTTATCAAGGACAGGAAATCAGGGCTTATGTAGCCGCTATATGCTTAATTAGAAGTATTTAGAACAGGAATTTATAGCTTCTGTTTATTTGAATTTTTATAGTATTATCTACTTCATATGCATTACGGTTCTTATGTTATTTGTTATTTCTGTGCCAGATACCCCCCCTGCATTTGAAATATCTCCATCTCTATCGCCGTCTCCGTCTCCGTCTCCGTCTCCCTATTCTTCAGTTACAAGCCAGAACTCACCTATGCCAGCACCATCGTCAAGAACTTGGAAAAGTTAGTATGACTTGTATTTTCAGTTTCTGTAATCCAGTTATTATAAAGCTGCGCCTTAATTTGCACAAATAAATTCAATTTTGTATTAATTGATAATATGCTAACAAATGACATTATTATTGCGTTGCTTAGTCCATGTACATCCACCCTCTGTCCCTCCTTTGAGCTCTTCGCTAAGGATGAGTCCTCCACCTACAACATTTGTTTTACCATCTCCACCTCCGAACCAAGGTAACTAGCTATGGTTTTAATATATTGTTTCTGTTCAATATTATTTTCAGGTATATTTAATTTCTACTTGTTTAGGTTGAATCTTAAAGCAATTCCACCATCTTGTAGATTGTACAGCAATAACATGTGTGGAACCAATGACTTACACACCATCTGGAATACCCTGTGGTTGTGTTTGGCCGATGCAAATTAGATTGCAATTCAACGTTGCTCTATACAAGTTTTTCCCATTGGTCTCTAAGCTGGCTACACAAATTGCATCAAGCCTTACGCTTGACCAAGGTCAAGTTCGCATAACAGGAGCAAATGCTGCAAGCCAGCAGCTAGAGAAAACCGTYGTTTTGATAAACTTGGTTCCACTACAAGGGGAATTTAAACATGCTGCAGCAATTTCACTATATGAGAAATTTTGGCACAAACAAATATATGTAAATCCTTCCCTCTTTGGTTCTTATGAGGTGCTAGATGTTCACTATCCAGGTTGGTCATCGTCTTGATTATTTACTGACCTCTGTTTCTAGTTTTTCAYATTAATATTTGATAGTACAAACAAGGCTGCCACTTTCTTTCTAACTGAATGAACAATATGGATGTCATCAAAACTCATCTTTTATGCACTAATTTTWAGACAAGCTGATTTCATCAATTGACAAGATAATCTGTAATTTTTCTAATTTTTGTTGTCTTCTTTGACCCCTCTGCAGGTCTTCCACCTTCCCCACCTTCCCTTTCTTCAAATCTTGCTGCTATAGATGACCACCCTTATCCTGCTAACTACAAAGGCAATAATGGAAGTTCATTAAAGCCTTTGGGAGTTGAAATACCAAGAAGACAGAAGAGTGGTTCTAACAGAAATTTACTAGCTGTGATAATAATATCTGTGGTAAAGTTTTTCTGACTGTGCTGGGATTGCATGGATCTTGATAGCCAGACGCCGATATTTTGCTTCTCGTCCGACAAAACTTCGTCAACTGCAATGTCTTCTTTTACAAAGCCTCCAGGTACTAAAAGTCGAAAAATAGGAAATACCCTTAGGCCTTGTTAGAATTTGCAAAATAGATATCTAGAAGTATTATATCACCCTATTCAGCTTGTTCTGTCACAAATCGAGTTTGATGTCAAAATCATGCTGCTTTGGATCTAATTTCAATTTGGGGATTTTCTGCTGAGTATGTGATAGATTCAATTTTGCAGGAATTGAATTTTCTTGTAAGGTGGATTTCTGCTATTTCTGCTCTGTGTTTTTATTATTGTTTTAAGTGGGGCATTAGCATCCCAAGCCCTTAACCTTTCTGCTGACATTGCTCTGTTCTGTTTCGAAACTGTATTTCAAAAATGAAAGATATTTTGGCTATTAAAAATGTCAATAGGTGTATACATGGAAACTTGATTGAATTATGCTTTGATTTTTTGAAGATCTATCATTGATTATACTATCGGCTATATTGGTGGGTCTTTKTTTGTATCTATGTTATATATTACACRTGTATACCACATTATAAGTTTATGCATCGGATGGAACAGGAGCAGCTAGGTCATTGGCAGCAGGGAGCAAATCCTTTTCCAGATCATTTGGATCTTTTGGTTCTGGGATGCTTAATTTTACAGGGTCTGCAAAAAATTTCAGTCTTGATGAAATTGAAAGGGCCACTGATGGATTTGACAGTTCCAGAGTCCTTGGAGAAGGTGGATTTGGGGTGGTATACATGGGCTATTTTGATGACGGAGAGCAAGTTGCTGTGAAAGTTCTGAAGAAGAACAAACGCCATGGGATACACGAATTCTTATCCGAAGTTGAGATGCTAAGTCGTTTGCACCATAAGAACCTTGTTAAATTGCTTGGTATATGCACTGAAGACCATGCACGGTGTCTTGTCTATGAACTGGTTCCCAATGGAAGTGTTGAATCCCACTTACATGGTAAACGCTAAGTTTCCCTTGTGACTTCTGTTTGATTTTACAGTTGAGATATTTTATTTAGATTGCAATGTGTTTTAYCATAAACAATTATGTTGGTCCCAGGATTGGACAAGGCTGTTGCTCCTCTTGATTGGGCAACCCGCATGAAAATCGCYCTTGGGGCTGCTCGAGGTTTGGCCTACCTACACGAAGATTCAAACCCWTGTGTCATACATCGCGACTTTAAGTCTAGTAACATCTTGTTAGAACATGATTTCACACCAAAAGTGTCCGACTTTGGATTGGCTAGAAATGCACTAAAGGAGGGAAATCAACCTATCTCAACTCATGTTATTGGAACATTTGGGTATGACCTCTTTCTTTAGTAGTTAATTTTAACTTATAGTTCTAACTATTTCKTCTTGCATCTGCTTGCAGATTTACCAGGTATGTGTGAATGCATAGTACAGAAAGAGTTTCAGTATAAATATTTGATTTTTCATTAGTCATTACTCATTACCAGCTGTACTTRTGTTTTGCAGTTATTTGGCTCCTGAATATGCCATGACTGGGCATCTTCTTGTGAAAAGCGATGTTTACAGCTATGGTGTAGTCCTACTGGAGCTGTTAACTGGAAGAAAACCAGTAGATTTTTCAAAACCACCAGGTCAAGAAAACCTAGTRGCATGGGCTCTCCCACTTCTCACCAGCAAGGAAGGACTAGAAATAGTGATGGACCCTGTCCTTAAGCCATGCGATGATCCATTTGACAGTTTCTCTAAAGTAGCAGCCATTGCATCTATGTGTGTACAGCCAGAAGTATCTCGCCGCCCCTTCATGGGAGAAGTTGTTCAAGCCTTGAAACTTGTTTGCAGTGAGCTTGATGATGCAAATGAGGAAGGTCCAGCGATTGTTCATTTCAACCAGGCAAAGGTTTTAGTGGGTGATAACAAGAATGATAAAATCTCAGCTGAGTTTCAAGTGTTCCTCGGCACTCATTATCCTGCACTCGGGTATGAMTCATGTTGTGATGCAAAGGTAGCATCATCAGCAGTGGATCTGACAAGTGTGACAGCAGAGTTTGGAGAGGAAGATCATAATTTTACAGAAAGGCATTGCAGCTCCGGGCCTTTGGGATCAGCAAGGAAAAAATCATTCTGGCATAAGTTTGGAAGGTTTTCTAGAGGTAGTATGAAGGAACATCTTTGGCCGGGATCCCATTGAGCWAAGGAWACCTAGSGATAAGCTCTACATGATGAAGAAATTCTCTYGCACTGCCTTTCTTGGCTTCAGTTATCCAAGGTATGCAGGTCTCTACACAAGTTTTGTATGCAGTATGCATTCAGCATTTTCAGATTAGATCCTGATGTAGAAYAAGCTGATATGCAAAGATGAATGTAAACTTGTCTTGTGTTTTTCTATCACTTGCTCTTGGAAGTATCAATCCATGTACATGTTTTGGCTTCTCGATCAAGCACTTAGTTTCAATTTCATAGTCTTCATGTAGCAATATCGGATCCTCTCATATATATAGAGAGAGAGCAACAACTGAAGTATTTAGGTCATGTTAGAGGAATTTATTTTCCGTTTCCTTTTTATCCTCCATGTAAATAAAGTTAGCGCTTGTTCTTTCTGTAACAGTCTCCTATTTGATGTTGAAAACATGGAGTAGCAGGTCCTTTTTTTGGGAACAAATAAGAGGACTAAAGAATTTTTTTTGATAGTATGTCAGGAAAAAAAAAATTAAAAATACATGTATAATGTTTAACATTCTAAACCATATATTGTATACTATTACACTGTCATAATGTACTGCTGGTAATTATTATAGAAATTGTCTTAACTCATATCTATACTTTAGTTCCTTCACCAAGTCTTTCCGTTAAGATCTTTACTCCCATATACCTGCACATTGCACAAACAGCGTAATTTGATTATGAGGATTTAATTTAAGGCGAAAAACCCATCGAAAGGAATTGTTTTTGCTAGGGAAGGAAGGGACTATAAACTATATATCCAATATCAGGGGCACTTGATGTTTTCTTTCATTTATGGAATTTAAATTAAGGGATCTGAATCTGAGTTCAATTTACCTTCCCATCATCATCACAGTTGCTTGAGGATTGGTTCCTGGAGATTCATCGAAGGTGGACCCATCAATAACACGGAGGCTATCAGCCCCCAGAACTCGATAGTCGGGTCCTACCACCTTGCCCATGTGGCACCCTCCATGGTAGTGCCACATTGTGACCACAGTATCTTTGCAAAACTGTTCTAGGGACTGAACGTCGTTGGTGTGCTTAGGAATTAGGTTAACATTAGCCTGCACACTCATATTCAGCAACTTCTCTGTGGTTAGACTGTCAGAGTTTATGTATTCAGCCAGGCGCTTGGATTTGATTATCTTCTCTATCAGCTGTATGCTTTTAACGCATTTTCTCAAATCCTTTGGGTGGCTGAAGTAATTGTAGGTAACTTCAGGATTATCGTCGATGTTAGTTGTGTTCAGTTTTAGATGGCCTGTGGACATGGGTTTGGCAACCTTCCCTAGGATAAAGCCACCCTTGAAAGCCTCAAAAGGTAAGTCTTGTTCCAAGTCTCTGTATGCTTGGATAGCTTCTTCTGTTCTTTCCACCGGAGGAATCGTGGACAGCTGCCCAATCTGTACTTCAAGATGAAGTTAACACAAATGTTAATTTCTCGAAAATTAACCAAATCTAGAGCAACTGATCAACCTTGAGAGTTGAGGTAGTGTTATTTATTCTCATTCGAAAGACTAAACGAGTTAATCACTTCGTAGTAGTAGTCACCATTGTAACTTTGAGAAGGGAATGAATATAATTCACAACATACCAATATGGTCGTGTTCTTTTCTTATAGGAAATTATATATATGCTATATGAAGTATGAAGCAATCAAGAACATGATCATTTGAGAAGGGAATGAATGAACCTCAGCAGAGGCAAGACCATGGTGTCGCTTGATGCTAGTGCCTGACTGACCGAAGCCATTGCTTGCTTCGATATAGACCCCGAGTTTGGTTATCCCTACAGTTTGAAGCAGAATCATACCGAATTTTACTCCGTAGGTGTGATAATCGGTCGGCTGTTCAATTCGAGTTGAAAGAAAATTTCATTATCGTCTTGCTAAACTAGTTGACATCCATTGTGTTCAGACACGTATATCATACGTATATGTATATGATCAATTGATTTATGTTTTGAATTGTATGTATGAAGCTTTGTGAGAAAGGTAGGGTGGGATATGGAGCTAGTCAATGAAGCCTATCCTTGGTTGAGGACCAAATCGTGCACGCGCCAAAGCTTGCCCATGGCAAGCAGCAGTGAAGGATGCACTTCTGGAAGTTGGGTGTCGCCATTCAATGGATTCACTTTCGAGCACAAGTACGGAACCAAGATTAGCGGATCCATTCTTGACAAGAATGGTCCGCCACACAGCAGCTAGCTCTTGGCTTCTGCCAACCCGGAAAACCTTGATATCCTCGTCCATGCAACCGTCCACAAGGTGACATTTGATACTGAAGGCAAGTGCAAACAACCACCGGATAAGTAACTTTTTTGTTTTCTTACTACATATTAGTCATCACTATTTCTTACTAAACACAGAGAAAAATCATATATATCAAGAAAGCGGGAAGTGGCGATCCCGCTCAAATCCGACAACCACAGCCGCATTCACTGCGTGATAATTCCTGGCTCAATTCCATACACTGAAGCTGAGGTCAACCCCTTAAAGAGGGTGAAGCTTACACTAGGTTTAGTTTCCATGATATAATATCATCTAAAATTTCATTCCAACTTTCTCCCCGGTTGAAAAAATATTTTTGCAGAAAACACTAAGCAAAAACCTTCTTCAATCATATCAAACACCATTCGAGCAATATCCTCTATTAAATTTGAGAAGTAAGACCAAAAAGAGAAAAAACTTAGATTTAACATATCAACAGGGGTTACAGGATGTTTTGATTCAAACAAAATGGAACTTACGAGTAAGTGATCACATTTACGAGTAGCCTTCTGTCCCGAGTTAGGAAAAATAGAGAGTGTTTCTTGCTTTTCAAGAAGATTAATAAAGAAAGAACATAGGTTAGGAGGACGTAGCCATAGTTGGTAACCTCGTTAAATTTGGTGTGCTTATTCTTCATCTTGCTGCATACAGGAACCAATCCCATCTGGTTCCTCATCAGTAACCGAAACGAAAGAAAAATAGGCTAGACAATTTACTCAATTCACCCCCCTTCGCGAGTACTATAAACCTCACTTTATTTGTGACCAATTGAACTTTGAATGCGGGCCTTGAAAAAATTCAGCCATGCCACTCAATTGTTCTTCACCGATCCAGACCTCTTCTACGCAATTCGTATTAACATGATATCATGTTTCCTTTAGAATTCTTCAGCAAACATTTATGCCACCACAACTAGCTTGAGAGCCATAAACAGGGAATGATGACCCACAAATTTCTTCTAAAAGGAAAAAACAAATTTTCTAGACTATTGAAAAGAACTCAGACTCAAATAGGTTTGAGATACTATGATCTTAGCCTCTTAAACTTGGGCGATATAGTCCCTCTACAAACCTCCCCCTGTCTGCTGTATCTTGGCCTAAATATCCAATGAGACCCCAACTTCCACCTTAGTAATGGCAAAGATTGCCCTTGTATATCCAAGCTTTATAAATGCAGGAAGATGAGGAACTAAGAAAACACATCCAATAAGTGAACCTATGAAACAATCTCAATTGAGATAATACTATTTGTTGCTCCTACTATTGGCAGTTGAAACTAACCAAAGTTTCTTCAACAGACACTAACCCTCCGCCAGAGAATTAAGGAGAGAATCAAGAACTTGAACCCCCTGGAAACGGATACAATCAATTGAATCCATTCAATAAAACACGTCCCTCCCTCGAAAAACCATTTGTCCCATGGCCCTTTGGAGATTCATCTCTTCCACTTACAAGAGAGTCATTATAGCCTTCCTATTGATATGAAAGTTCCGATCTTACCATTTGATGTGGTTATCTTTATATAGCAGGATGAGTAATTCCCCATAGGATTCATTATTATCTACCCAGGTTTAAAAAATTACCAGTTTACTTGGAGGTTTGTAGTTCCCATCGCCCATCAACATAAGCATTACCTTGGCATCGACCCTTACCCCCAGCTATTACTCTAAGGAGGGTCATTTAGCAATAAGCTTGTTTTGATAACCTTTATTCCCAATCTTGTGAATGAATGGTTGTATGGCTTCACAGAAAACAGATAAGGATTGGGGGAACATATTCAATTTGGGCAGTTTCAAATCGCCACTAGTGTGAAATGTCCCACCCATCAAACTTCTAAATACCAAAAGGGGGTGAATTGAGTATAATCGACTTGACCAATTTTCTTTTTTACTTTTGATCTAATGATAAGGAACCATTGTGGCTGTCCTTTACGCGCGAATGTAAATAAAAGCAGAAAGAACAACACAGATTTAACAGTTCACCCAACTCTGGGCTACTCCTCCACCCTAAGCTCTTTTATTAATCAACTCTGAAAAAACAAAGAACTTTGCTCACTCTACTGTTTCCCTACTCGAACCAGCACCCCCACACTCAACTCTGAATGTGCACCGACCACACTCGTAAGTCAATTGTTGAACTCCACAACACACTACCCAACTTTCAACCTCTTCCTGATTGCCCTAACAAGAACAATATTTTCCTCTCTTATGAATTACTTCTAGAAACTAATAAAATATGATGCTCAGGTATCTCTATGACCAATGTATAACTATGTCAGGTTGATTCTCTCAAAGATATTCTCTTTTTTAATTCCGGGACAGAAGTGAAAAAGACCTAAAGCTTTGACAATAGATAGTGACTTCCAGAGCTGATGTAAATATCTATATGTAAACACTGCATGATAGACCCACTTGCTGTCGCGACGAATTAGAGAGACATGTAGATATCCATTCTGTCAAAAGTAGAACGCAGAAGGTTATGTAAGCTCCTTCAAGTATGCTACATTCTATAGCTGCTTATAGCGACCTTATAATATGACCAGTAAATACATTTTGAAATAAAGAAGATTCCCAGTAAGATCCTACTTTAACACATCCACTAAGTGTGTGGTAAAAAAGAAGTTGCAGGATAATCCTCTCAACACCATTATATGTACTTTCAAAAGCAATTAGCACAATCTCTGCTTCTAAACTGTAGGGATTAACAAAAGCTCTGGATCAAATAAAATTCCATACAACCCGAAGCAAATAAAGTCCACAAGGCTTGCATACGTCAATCATGCAAACTAGCAATTCAATTGCTTGGTTTACTGAGCCAAATATAGTTCTTACCGTACAGAGACTGAAAGCTTTCATCATTTCTCCTATCAAATCCAAATGATCCATGGTCTCACATTTATTTGTACTTTTCAATGACTACACTAATAGCTCGATATATATAATCCCTCAGTAACAAAGAGCGAGTTACCCTGATATTGTGTGTTATGATTGAGGTGAATATCTATATCTACAATTTCCGCGTCTCTCAAAGTTACAATGTTGGACTACTACTACAGTAACTGACAACCGATGTAAATTGTCACTTTAAATGATAATAATAATCACCGTACCCTACAAAAACTCCTCCAAGGAGTTAATCATAGCCTTCTTAATATTGTTCAGTTTCCATTAGAATTATCGAGCAAACATTATACTATGTATGTTAACTTCATCTTGAATTTACTAATTAGCAATCTGAAACAAACACGCCATTTCACTACACTTGTTGAAGACTACATGAAAAGTAAGTCACTAATCTCATCATTACTACGAACGTACCTTTCAACAATGCAATCTTCAAGACTAAACCTTTGTGAAGCTATTCCTAATTCGCGTGTGGCTTTATATTTTCACTCTAATGCGCCGTAGTTGTGTAGCACACAACTATCTCTATGTCCACAAGGCCATCTCAAATACTACTCATTCAGATAAAGCATCGATTACCAGACACAATTCTCGCCTGAAAGTCTACCGGAATACAAAATACTCTACGTACTACCATCCCACACAGATTTTGAGAAAATAGTCGTTAAACAGATACAGCTGATAGAGAAGATAATCCAAATCAATCGCCGTGTGTCTTACATACGAAACAAACTCTAGACAGGATACTAATAACCTCACATTGCATCCAGAGAGTTGAACTTAAAATCAAGTTCGAGAGTGGTGGAAGCATAATTAAACACCTTAATTCCTCAGATGAACAACCTGACCTTCAACGACCGTTCCTGTGATCCGAATGAGCTAACACAGATTTTCAATTATACTATCATTGGTCACCAATTGTGCCGCACAATCATAACACCAAGTTTGGAGAGTTCAGAGTAGCCCAATCTCTATTGTTAGACAATATATTTGTCTAGGGAAACATAGTGCACCCTCGAAACTAGCTTACTATCGAGTTCCTCGGCGCTAATAATGACCCTATACACCTGTATGTTTTCATACGATGGTTAATCCACACTCTTCGCCTGTAAAGAGTGAATCTCCATATCCAGTCATCGTCTTCAAAGCAACAACTTTTGATGATAGATCGATCGAGACAAAATCCCCGTAAACTTAAATCTCTAGATTCAGATCATGCATTATATGATACAATATCCAATTAATACAAGTGAATCACTAACATCAAGTGCCCGCAGTAAATCCAAATTCATGGTATAGATAATAACTATGCAATCCCTCTCAATTCTTCCCTGACAGCACATAAAAGCAAGTATTCCTTTATGCGAATGGAGTTTTACTCAGCTCATGAGGACTCAATTAAATCGACTCACAAATCAAAATTACACGAACTGTTTATTGCTAGCTACTATGAGCCTAGGTATACCTGAACAGAAAATAAAAATACTTAACGGAACTAGCAAACTTATGACAGTGTGAAGCAGGAACTAAAGTATTACTTAACTGTTATATAGATATGCAGTATCAGACAGAAATTAATCAATCAATGAAAACTATACCGATGACAGGTACAATCTACTGACAGTTGCGCTAAATAAAATTATTACACATTATTGCGTTATTAGGAATGACTATAACTATATCAGCTTTATGAACTTCATGAACTCTATTTTTTATTTTTCTCCTTTCCTGTTCGCATCATTAAAATCTCACAAGTAAAACACATGTGCACCAAAATTTAAATGGTCATCATATAGTTGCATCAAACACCATTCAAGTTATCATGCTGCAAAGAGAAATCAGTAAACATAGCATCACATAGCAGAATAGTAATGTCCATACAGTCAGCAAAGTTCAACCAAAAGACCCTAACCACATAGAAAATTTCGTGATAGGGAATAAGTACAGTCAACATAATCAGTTTATTTATAGAATTAAAGAAAAATAGGGGAGGGAAACAGGACAAAACAAACATCCTCCTCATCCATCATACTCCTTCCTCCTCCTCAATCATCAGAGCTTCAGCATCTTTCTCATCATCATCACATCATCATCTGCACTC
>SNQN01006279.1:12353-39602 GCA_008642245.1 Bassia scoparia | reverse complement strand
TCAAGGCTGGAACATCGTGACATGTTAAAGAACTACTCATGATCACAATCACAACAATAATATGAGAAAGTATGATTTGATTACTAATATGCCATTGGCTAATTTTAGTGATGTATATATACTTAATTTTGACTAGACCAACATTATCAACGTAGCATGTTTTAACCTTAATTTTATTAATTTCTCCAATTCTAAAGATGTTTATAGTTAATAACCATTTATCTTCTCTCAGCCTTCATTCTTTGTTGAACCAGCCCACCCATACAATTTGCCTTTGTGGCTGGCAATCCATAATTTAAAAAAAAACTAATAGTACAATTACAAAAGGTCACACAAGAGCACAATGCCCAAACAAACTAAACAATTTCCCTATACGTAATCTGCCGCAAATTCTCTCATTCTCCAACTCTTCTTCCTCTCCTAATCTTCAGTTAATCCTGTACAAAAAAATTCCACAAAAAAAAATTGAAAAACAAGAACATCAATGAAAATAAACTACTTACAAAATATCACTGTACCTTTTCTAAATTATAAACTACTACTTGCGAAATAGAAAATACTTTTACGAAATTTATCACATACTTTTACAATTATTCAGATACTCTTCTGAATTCTTATGAACACTTTTAAACTATATGAATACTTTGAATAACAATCTCACCAATTACTTACCGAATATTGAGAATACTTGTGAATTGTAGACATTACTTTTATGGGATTATCATTTTTGGATATAATTTTATTAAATATCACAACTCACTTTTTACTTATTAAAAGTACTTTACACAATTATTAAAAACTACTTTTCATGAAATAACGAACTCTTTCTACTGAAATGCAAAATTCTTTTCGATTATCAAAACACTCTTACGATTACTTTTACAGTTACTTTTTCTAATTGATTAGTAAAACAACACTTTTAGGATTAATTTTGCGAATTATAAAACTACTGTTGAGACATTATATGAACTTACTTTTATAAAAATAATCACATTTCACTCTTTCTGAATTATAGACAGTATTTACGAAATAATATTGAACTACCTTTTATAATATATGCACTATTTTATAATAAAACATAATAACTACATAAACACATAGCAAGACAAGTACCATTCACCATCCAATCAGAGTCAGACGATTCACGACCTAAAACGAGAGGAATCGGCACCGTTGAATCAAACGTGACTCTTTCCCAAGATTGAAAGATGCGTTCGATGAAGAATATCTTCGCCTCTCGATCCAAAGCAACACTAGTGATTTGTCATCGCGAGCTTAAAGGAGCAAGCTCTACGTCGAGGAGAGAGATATGCGAGATCTAATTCTTCGAAGCGACATAGTAACATTCCTCCAAGGTCACCATCGGACACGGAGGTTTTCGTTTGGCGATCTTTAGCTTGTCGACGTGCTTTCTGAGTTGATGCAGGAGCATCGTTGAAGCTGCTCCTGCACCACCTAGTCTGCGACCGGTGAGACTCCGTGTGGTAGTGGGTCGGTGCCGTTTTGTGCCGGTCTGTCCCCTTGTTCATGAGAGAGAATCAGCTTGAATCTTGGTAAGAGAGACTTCCGGATTTGAAGAGAGAGTAAAGGAAAACAGGTCGGTAAAGAATGAGTTTTCTCCTTTTATACTATTAAAGATTTTTACATTTTATCCTTGGCCACACCCATAAAATTTGGCCTGTCTGTGTACATGTATGCATATAAAGTTTGTCTTTTATTCTTTAGTCCTAACGATAATTTTGCTTCTATTCCAACTACAATTGAATCAATGAGCTAAACTCAATATCTAATTATCTTCTTTATATATTATTTCTATATCTTATGACTTTCCATAATGAGTTATTACCGTAAACTTATTCAATGAATTTTTTTTAATTAGGACAATACACATTTCATGATTTTTACCCCTGTTCGTGTCATGCTCTTAGATTTGTTGGATCGTAACCCAACCGTGATCAAACCATTAGCGGCTTAGTTGGTTCTATGTATATAAAAATCGATTGGTTAGGCATTTTTTTTTTATACGATTTATGGTTGGTTTGGTTTTACAAATTATAACCTAAACCAAACCGTTAAACCGCTAAATTATTAATATTCTATTATTTTTTTTTAAAATATTTTTACCATTATAGAAATCTCAAGAAAAGAAAGCAAATAATAAAAATCAAACTATCCATATTAGTTTTATTACGTTAATTTAGTTATTTTGCGATTGTTTCTTATACTGTGTTCGCACTTAATAGTTAATTCTTATGTAATAGAATTTAAGTTCTTAAGTTACTCCCTTTAACGTTTATTATAATTAATGAATCGTACTTAACATTTTTTGGTTTAAAATGTATACTCGTTTTAAACCGTAAACCAAACACACCAAATCACATTTACGGTTTGAATTTGGCTTGTCTGGATATCAATACGTTTAGTATGGTTTGAAAAGTTACCAAATGTTATTTTGCGATTTGGTTTTGGTTTGTACTTGCAAACTCGCACCGAATCACCAAACCTATGTTCACCCTATCTAAGGTTACTTACTACTCCTCCGTAGCATAACAGTAACAATGAATTTTCACGCAATTAGAGAGATTTAATAAAGTAACATCAAATTATCAAAATAATTTAACACAATAAACGAACTTATCATTCTATTCGTCATTGTGTTATGAAAATTATTTAGACTAATTTGCTCATTTTACTTGTATAATCCTTTCTAAAAATATGTGAAAATTCAATTTTTGTTTTTATGCATACAGATGGTATAACTTATACTTTCTCTGTTCTCAAATACTTCGCATCCTCTTGTTTCGCGCTTTTCGCATGCACAACTTACCAAATCCTTATCTAAGATTATTCAAATGTAACTAACTTGATATCTACCCATTCGACGTCTAACATATCCACATGGGTTATTATCTTTACATATAATAAATCACAAATTGAGGTCAATAAACTATCTAGTGTATATAGGCTGTCTTTAAAAAGATCAATAGTAGGACCAAAGATGTATAACTTTATTGTGTAATAATTTATATACTCCATACTTAATGTATAATAAAGTTACAGTTTTTTAGATGATATTACATGATAATAAAATTATCAAGTTCATTGCATATGTGACTTACCTCTACGATAATTTCGTACCATCTTCCTCCCCCTTACCATTTACTAGAGGTTATTTCCACAACAGATTGCTAAACCATGAAACACTTAAAGCCGCAATTATTGTGTGAATTTCCATAATACTACCCTCTGCCCTGGAAAACAAACCACCACCATTCCCACTGCTCGCAAAGCACCGCGCCATCAAGAATCATGTGCCTCCTAACCAGCAGCCAACCATGAAGTCACTGCGCCTTAGGTGGACAGATGCTGAGCAGTTTTGTTCTTTAGAAAAATCAGCTTGCTGCGCTATGTCGACGGCTCTATTGGCGTATGGCTATGTATAGCTTGGTTAGTGTGTCTTGACTGTGTTGCCAGTTGAGGTGAAGGTGTTCAGCGTGGTTAAGGAGATGAGAGAAAGACAGGCGTAAGAAGTTCATCCAAATAATTCGACTTCATTGAATCGTTGCACTTCGTTTAGATTTCAGTTTTCAAACAATTAAGTATGTTTAACCACCTTGCAATGGTACTCCCCCAAATGAGTAATCCGTGATGAAAACAATACCGCGTCTCGCGTTGTTTCGAATCGAAAAGTCATCGCTCATTGAATTCAGCAAAAGTTTGGAGTCATACGACAAAGGTCGTACTCGAGATATTGTGATACAAATCAAAGGCAAAGGTGCAAAAATATTTTCTTTCGTTTTCTCAAAGTTTCAAGGTTTCAAAGAGCCGATTCATGCTGTTCTTGAGCTATTTCATCATGTCCGTCACATTTTTCTAGAATCCGCCAGTATTTTTAAATATTTTCTGATTTTTCTATACCTTTCTATGATTTGCATGTTTTAAATACGAGATACGCGAGATAGAAATCATGAATAATAAAAAATTTACTCCGGAAACGTTGGAACTTCTCAGAACCATTCTACGAACTCCATTGCTTGTGTGAGACGACCAGGTTGACTAGGTGCGTCGAATAATGAAATCACGAATAACAATCGGAGAAATACAAAATATTTCAGATGTTTTCGGAAATCATATACGAAATCATTGAGCGTAATCATACGCAATGATGAGCGTTATATACTCTCATCAGAGGCGTAGTTACGTCAAAAGAGCGTATATACGCTCAATACTTTACCATACAATTTCCAAAAATTCAATAACTGGAAGGTAGCGTTCTACTCGTACATGAGCTTAACTATACGCAAAGCACGTATATACGCTCTAATACACGTATTTAGTACGCATTTATTTGATCAAAACTTGCCTCTCCATAAATACACTCTTGCCTTGCTCAGTCCGAAGAGGCTTTTACACGTTTCACTACGAATTTACTCGATCTCGCTTTTACTCACTTCATCACTGCATACGATTTACTCTCCTTCTCTCTCTCGACAAACTACTATTAACACATACCAACCATTCGTTTTAATTCAAAGACTCGATTCTCTTTCCAACCAAGCGATACAAAGATGAATTCTGAGATTAACTTCACCAAATCTTCTCTCACTTCTTTTAAATTGACCTAACCAATTGTTATGAGTTTTATATATTAACCCACATGTAGAACTCACTCTTAACTTGTTTCACTGCCTTTAAATATGTAGGGTTTTCCAACATTGCAAGGTTTTTCATGTTTGTTTCATTTCAATTTTATTATCCATTCTCAATCTAACAATTCTTCTTTGTATAGCAATTCAAGAAAGATCATGACGCTTGTGTTTCATCATGGTTTACTAACCAATTGTTTCTTGTTTTCATTGTAGCGATTCAATGCGGAAGGCATTCCTTCATTGTGTTTTCAACTAAACTTTTGTTATTCTTGCAGATTCTTAGGGTAGATGGTTTGCATATACTTTGAGTTTATGCACTCATATTATTGTATATTGTCATTGTTACCTTTGTTATTTTGACTAAACAAGACCGGATATTAATTGAATCACTTTCAATCAGATTTACACTATGGATACAACCTGTTTTAGCACTCTTTAATCATGATTAACAAAGTGTCACAATTTCTATTTATAGTTCCTGTTGCATAATATAACACACCTTCATAGAATTCTAGGTTAGTTCGCTATCTAGTGCTAAAAAATGTTAGTTATGGCATTCCAATAATCAATATGAAGAATTTGCAATGAGAGCCGATAGAGGCCTACATGCGGCCGTCTGGTTAAGACTGAATTCGTACCATGCTCCGAACAGCCACGATCGGTATACTGAATCATTGGACGTGGCCATATTTCATACCAACGTTTCAGGGCCTCCGAGTTGATAACCTTTCTAGCGACGGTGCACTCCTCATTCGACAACGACTACCCAACGCACTCCTGCGTCCGATGGCACAAGCCACGCAACAAGCACCTCATGTAAGTACCCAACCGCCTGCCGCTATACGCTGCTTGCGGCCACGTCCTACAATTTGGCCAGCTTACACTGAGGATTAACCATCCCGTTAGAGTGAAGTGACAGAATTGAAAGTTCGATATTCCAATCCCATTGTTTATTGAATTTTGTTGCATTGCATGTGACCTTCGCATAAGCGTAAATCTTAGGCCTTTCGTCTCAATCGATGGGCTATGTTCTCATGCTCGGACTCCATAAAGGGGGAAACACCTTTATGCACTGTACATTGATCGCATGCTACGGAGTCCCTGTTATCCGCCCATCGCCGTGTGTGCACGTGCTTACTGATGTTGCATAAGAGTATTCCTTGACCCATACATCGCAATTGCTAGTCGGTGGAACAACTGGGCAAGCCTCTACATTTCTAAGCATAGGTACTCTTTGACTTACCAGACCGAACCATTCAGATACTCCTAGAACTGACCCCTTAGTGTGTGAACTCTTAATCATGATTTTGGTTACTTGAAGTGCATTGTGACTTAGGACTCTTAGCCTGTACGTACTTTAACTTACACATCACAAAGACCTATACATCATGATCGTCTTTAGTATGACATAGAATTCAAATTAACATTGCATATTACACCATCATTTTTGTATAAAAAGTCATCCCTTTTTCCAAAATAAAAAAAAAAAAAAAGAAAAAAGACAAAAAAAAGCAAAAAAACAAATTCGAAAAAATAAAAATACAAAAGGGAAAGGCATGTACTCATTGCTTATGTAGTTTTTTGCATCTAGCGACTCTGCCAATTATAGTGTAAAACGGTCATGTACTCGGCATCACTCAATAAAGTTCTTTGAGTCAAGTGACCAGACTCCAATTAATCCGTCCGTCTTCATTACTCTTGCACGAACTTCAAACATTTGACCCCCGTTTGGCCAGGTTGCAAGCTAATCCAAAGAACTACTCGATCAACGAGCTCAGTTCACACTCCACCAATTCCCATTCGCAAAGGAACCTTTTCCAGATCCCCAAGTCCTAGACTTCTTCACCATCACTTCACCACATGAGCGTAAAACCGTTAGGAAGATCGATGGCTCGCCTGACACTGAGCCAACTTTAGCCAATGGAAGTGGAACATCTCACCGCCTACTCTTCTCTCTCTGCCATAGCTACAAGAAAGACAAGATGTTCAAAGACACTTGTAGGGCAACTACTAAGAAAGACCACTTGAAAACGAGATGCATGTTCCTCCTTCATGCCAAATCCCCTGACAATTCTCAGCCAAATTTCTCAATTCAAGCCTACTGACACCTCCGTTTCATCTCACGGGCATAATTTAAGGCACCTTGTTCTTCAAGGTGTCGACTCTGCTTTTACTATCTCAAAAGTCTTTCACTCTCGCTGCACTGATGTGCCAGAATGGTTCTTCTATCCTTGTTTATCTAGAGATCGAAACTTGGGAGAAGTTCCCTTGCTTTTAATGACTCTTCCAAAGGACTATCAACAGTCCAAACCTCTGCTCGCGACTTAAACTCCTCAAACAAGCAGAGAAAGAGGGACATTTACTGCATTCATCTCTCCAGATGGAAAGACGTCGCGCCAACAACTGTTCATGCTCCTCCTGAAGTTGACATGTTGAAGTTTTTCACTACGAATAGTGCCAACCAAGATACACAGAATCATGTCCTTTCCCTATCTGCCAATACTTCTCGTAGGTCTACCACATCGTATTCCATGAGGATGACTTATTGACAAAGAAAACATGTTCTAGCCATCTAACAATCCCGAAATGGAAACAACAACAAGAGAACAATGCTGTTCTTCAACAATTGTTTCTCTGCACTGCAACTACCTCTGTTCCCAAGAAATCAGATGATTACTGTGCTAGGCGTCTTTTCCCATCTTGGGCATTGACCTTACACTCAAGCACATTGATACGACTTTCAAAACCAAAGGGAGCTCACCTTGGACACTCCATCCTCCACAGGACAAAAAGCAGTAGGAATGGACAAACGCCTATTGCAAATACCATCAATAGCAAGAGGCCACCTCAACTGAGACTGTCTTTAAGCTAAAGGTGCGATCCAAGACTATCGGTAGAGGATGGAGGCTCCCACCTCGATCTCTCACAGGATCGCAAAATAAAACGATCGACATCCCATCAACCCCCTTCACTCGACTCTCATGTATTTCTGTTCGATGATAAGAAAACACTTTGTGACCCTACTGCCCTCAATCCTGTCCCAGTGTCAACTCTGTCAGATGGTCACTCTACTCTTCGAACTACACTTCGGTAAATGGGCTCTATTGACACACGAATGACGTACAGACTACTATTGAAGCCTCCAAGCCTATACCCATGACACGACGAACGATTTGAAAAGAATCCTGGATCAGAAATCCTCACGGCACTCCAGAACGATGTGCATTACTCACAGAAATTGGTGTTCCTGACCCACCTCCCCTAGCAGTGAATCCACCCTTCTACTCACATCCCACCACAAGTAAGAGAATACCCAATTATCAAGCAACTCAAGAAGACAAAGCCGAACTGAACTTGCAATTATGTCACCTACAAGATTAGGTCACCGTCGAGCCTCTCAAAGCTCCACTGAAAGATCATGTTCAGCGAGACAAACTCCTAAAGGTTTGTCAATTTCATAACCAACCACGTGTCTCTCCTTATCGTATTGTCTGATGACGATTTCCTCCATGACAGGCCCCATACACAATAAAGCCCTTCACCTCACTCTGTGGTGTGTAGACCAGTCAACATACCTAATCGACCTTGATGGACAATGGATCCTCTGCCATCAATGCTTTGCCCTATTGAGAATGATTCAAAGCTTTGGACGCAATAGATGATCTTCAATAGCACATACTCAAACGCCATTCAGTGCTTACGACAATACACGAGACAGGCTCGGACACTATGCTCAACTTGCCGGTAACCACATTGAAAAAAGCGCTGAATTTGCATGTGATACTGCAAAAATTACATTCATCTACTGCGATTGCGACGTCCTTGCGCGTGAACTAGCGCATGTCGCCTACTCTCGTTACCTTCAAAAGTCATCTTACTTCATGGCGCATCCTGGTACTTCGATGCGTCGTCCCATGAAAGATATTCATCACAATCAGGGAATTCCTTACAATCCACGGCACCGACAACTGAGAATGAAGAACTTGACGAGTTTTTCAGAATGCTTATTGAAGAACTCCCTGCCATGATTGCCATCCTCACTATCCATCATACTGAATAAAACAAGCTTACCTTCCTGGCACATGGCCCTTAGGATCCAACACGGAGCATATTCATTCCTCTCTTCCGATCCTATATTGCCGCAGAAGAATGACAGTTGGACTGGGATACTCTCCTCACCAAAAGGAGAGTAGGAAGCAAGCACTGAAATATGCTTCTAGAAAAGACATAAGCTTAATAGGCCACCACTCGCCGTGACGAGCTTGTATTCAATGGCTACTTTATGCGAGTATGGAAGGATTTTCCGAGCTTTGACTTCCTGAACCTCTCCTAACTGCTGATTGGCAAAAGATCCGGACTCGAAGGCCTTTCAAACTGTACTTCATTAAGAACTTGAGGTTATAAACCCTGTCAAAACTGAAGCCCCTGTTATGAGCACCTTGGCTTAGTCTACTCTTTTGGTATTGGAAATGGAAAGGAAAAGCTACGTTTTCACAACGGTGGCGAGCTACGAGTCTCTTTCACTAATTGTTCGATTAGCATTCGCGTTGTCATATTATATTGTCTTGTACTTTACGTTTCTGCGAATTTCATGATTATTATATAAGGTAGTGGGGATTTCGTCCACTATAATGATCTATTTTGCCAAGTCACGTATGGCATAGCTTGTAAGTCTCACTCTCGGCCGCAAGGTCCATTTTCCGTTCCACTTGCTGTCTGATTTTAGGGAGAGACCCAACACTAGCCTTAGTAGATATCTTGATGTTCCAGTGCTTACTGGCACATATATTTCTGTAGTTCTGAAGCTTTACATAATCCTAAATTGTGAGGAGGTCTTGTTTGTTATCATTAGACCACATATCATATGTCACACAAGCACATAAATAATCAATTACGCTTGCATGCTGCAAGACCAAAACTTAAACTTGTTGTATATCCTAGCGTTGTTCTGCTACCTTATTGTTAAACTGATATTTCCTTTTTCATGTCTCCTTATTCTATACTGCGTCTCAATTGCAACATTCCGTGAAATTATACGTAAATACAATATTTAATATTTGTATCAAGAACTTTGGCATATTAAGGTTTGCATGCCTTTTCGATTTATTTCTTCGTTTGTGGCCATTCTTTCCCTCCGCTCTAATTGTACTGCTTTTGTACAATTTGTCTGACCAGTCATTCCTAATGCAATGCAAACGATTAATGCATTGGAATTGCTTCTTGTATTAGATAATCAAAAGAATTGGTACAAAAAACATTGAGCAAACTCCTCATCATCTGAAATGTACACACGAAAGAATCATCCTATAGCCATAGCTTCGCATCAACATTGAACCTCGGTGCCACTATATTATTGGTTTAGATAAGAAGGCTCCTCAAGCCTTACGTGTTGCATATACGTAAAATCTCACAGTTTTTTCATGCAACAACGTCAATAAGTAAATACCACAGCCAGTTTAAAGGAATGTAGTACGCTCTGTGTTATTTAGCATATCGAATACATTTTATAGCCGAGACACTGCCAGTTGTGGCTCAGCGATCCCATTAATGGTCTGAGCTTGATTACTCTGAAGATACCTCCCAACCCCATAATGATGTGAAAAGGGGTCGAAAGAAAGACCTGGTAGATCAGAGGCGGGAATCTTATTCAAGTAAGGAGACGAATTTAATAATACACATTTGAATTATAGCATACTACTAAGATTTATGGACAGAGATGTGGATCTTTTTTACACCACTAGTGTACTAGTTTTAGATGAGTCAAAGAGGATCTCTAACCCAATTTTTATACGACGTAACTCTGTTGACCCAGAATGTGAGCACCTTTGCAAATTTTAGTGATCTCCTGCTTCTGTATTGTATAAAGGATTCTAAATAGAGTTGAATCCGAAGCAATGTGTTTGCTACTTGACTTTGTTCCAGCCGAACTCCTCATCAACAGTCAATAGCGTATCAACTTCATATGCCATTGTCGCATGATTACCTTTTTAGTCCAACATTGTCGACATCTCTTAAAAGTGCTAAATCACAGCGAAAATGCGTTTAGCACTCGCCTTCAGCGCAAATCACCGCTCTGTATTTCCTTCAATGATGGATATGCAGCGAATCAAGTAAAGATGGCTTTTAAAGACATGATGATAACAACTATACTTTTCATGTCCCATTCCCATGTGTAACTTGTCAAATATTCAACTATCTTCTATTGCTATATGCTCTCAGTACGAATAATAATTGCAACGTAACTTACTCGGGCGCTTTTTGAAGAACCCAAAACCGACCAAACTTAAAATGACGATCCCTAGACCGCATTCTCTTCACTTAATCCCATTAATGCGAGTTACATGTCTTGGATAATTTTGACTGTCCTAAGAAGTGGAAGTATATGTGTTTCTCCCCGCAAATTGACACTCTGATAGTGTGTGATGAGCGTTGCCACAATAGGATCAGTTCCCCTATCGCATGACTCACCCCAACGCCGTTTCCCTATTGCACTGCGGAAATTAGATTATCTTACGAGAGGGTGTTGCACATAAGTAGCTCGCACCAAATGATCGTAGACTCCCATCCTCCACCAATAATAAGCTCCGCCAATATAACAATCGATCCCCTTCTACTAGTTTTGCTCTAAGTGAGATATAAAATTTTCGTGTATTCACCACTCTTTCTGTCTGCTTATGCCATAATGCCCAAGGTTCAGATTCGTGACCAAACATGCCTCTAATTGTTAGCAATTTCATGACTTCCGAACCTACCGTTAACTTTTCATTCACTATGTATGTTGCTCAATTTATGCACATTGCGTGCATTAGGTCTATTCTCTCGAAGCATTGGTGACCTCCTCACTTCTCCCAAATCCATATGGCGCTTATATTTCCAATCCTTCCTGTCCTCGCACTACTCACTCATTATCCACACCGAGCTGAGTAAGTGCGAGTAATCAAGTACTATCATTGAGGTGTCCATCGTCAGAATGTATATCTCCGATCTAGCTGTCTATGGACTAAGTCTCTATCGATATGAGTCTCTACACCCAATAACAGTATGTCTCTACATGTCTTAAACATGTAAACCGCATATGATCCTTGCGGAAACTGGGGTGCACGATTATCTCTTTGTTCTCGCATCGCATGCATATAAGACTAGTTTTAAACTATATTTAATCACGAGAGTTGTATGTGTTACAATATAATAATGATTAAGTTATATGATTATTTCCTACTAATAATGCAATAACTAAAAAAATTGTAAGTTTTGAAGAAAAATTTATTGTACATGTAGGTATACAAAATGATTACTTTTAATTTATATAGCTGACCCCATGTATCGGACTAAAACTTTGATTGA
This sequence comes from Bassia scoparia, assembly GCA_008642245.1. NCBI lineage: Eukaryota > Viridiplantae > Streptophyta > Magnoliopsida > Caryophyllales > Amaranthaceae > Bassia > Bassia scoparia. Next base: position 27,609 of record SNQN01006279.1, on the reverse strand, counting down.
TTGATTTTCAAGAAAAGTTTATAAATAAATTGTGCATAAATGTCTCATTTTAGGTTCATCTGATCTTATAATATCAAAATGATTTGTGATTGACGTATGTGTTTCATAAAATTCAATCTGCAGATAACATTGCATTGTGACCAATATGTATTCGCATTGTGTAACAATAAAAAAATTATGAAGAAGTATACCAACGTATTGGCCTTTGTGAGGAAATACCAAAATAAACTAATATTGTGGGGAAGTAACAAGATAAAGTTAAGTTTTGTTAAATGGTACTCCCTCAGTTCCATGAAAAAGTTATCATAAACTATTTGAATCTAAAATATGGAAACTAATATAATATGAGAGAAGTGGAGTTAAAAATAAATTTAAATTGGAAAGAGAAACAAATAAAATTACATTGTTTAATGCACATGAGTGTGTTGCAAGTGGTATGATGGGTTCTACACAGCGGACAACCACAATTAAAAGATAATATACTTCCTCCGTTCCACGAAATTCCTACCACTTTCCTCATTTGGACGCTCCTTGAACTTCCTATCATTCTCACTTTAGTCCATTTTAGGAAATTAAACCTTATACTCCCTCCGTTACGTATTACTTGAAACAGTTTCCATAAATGGTTGTTACATATTAGTTGAAACAATTCATCTTTTTCATTTTTAGTAACTTTTTTTCTACTTTATTCACTTTTCCAATACKTTTCTCTCTCTTACTTTTTCCTAATCTTACACCAACTTATTATTTTATTCATTTCTTCTCTCTTACTTTTTCCTAATCTTATACTCATTCATTACTTTATTCCTTTTCTCTCTCTTACTTTATTCTGATCATATGCCCTTATCTACAATTAAAATATTTTGTCTAGAAAATCTCCCTAGTTCAATTGTTTCAAGTAATACTTAACGGAGGGAGTATTATTTTTAAAATTTTGGTGGTCCACGACCATGTGGAACCCAACATACCACAGTAATACACTCATGTACATTAAACAATACAATTTTATTTGTTTCTCTCTCCAATCTAAATTTACTTTTAAACCCCACCTCATATATTATATTAATTTCCATATTTTACACCCAAATAGTGTATGGTATGAACTTGAAGGAACGGAAGGAGTATAAGGCTTCCTAAAATGAAATAAAGTGGGAGTGATAGGAATTACATAGAACGTCCATATAAGGGAAGTGGTAAGAATTTCATTGAACGGAGGGAGTACATACCAAATTACTAATTTCCGACCAAAAAGTCGGAATTTCGTTGTTGACCTCTCGCAGTCTCGCATTTTATTACAAACTCGGCGTGTGTATTTCAGTCGTCTTAATTACCCCAAACGACTTAAYTGCAATACATTTCACCTATTCATCTTCTTTGCTTTCTCTCTCCTCCATCACTCCTACTCTCTTGTCATTTTCTGTTGCTGGAGCTCAGTAAAAACACCAATTCATGCGCAATTTTGCCTTCTYTCTCACTATAAATGGTAAATTTGCTAACTTTATTTTTGTATTTTTATTGAAATTTGGACTTTGATTACTCGTTTTTACTAGATTAAAGTTGGTTTAGTTGACTTCATTTCCATTGTTTATTGCCTAAAAATTGTTGTTCTTCCTCCATATCAAAAAAAGTGTTATACTTCAATAAAATATGTCTCATATATATTATAAAAGTGTAACACCTTTTTTGATATGGAGGAAGAACAACAAACAAATTTGATACGTAGGAAATATCTATTATATAATTGTTTGATTATTGTTTTGTTTATGAAAATATGGTTAGTTGTCGAAAACTGGTAGTTTAATATCTATTATGCCGAATTTGCGCGAACTCACAGATAGTATTGCTTCGGATGAAGAGTTTCTTTAAGACTTTATTGTTTCAAAAATTTGAACAATCATACGATGTATATAGTTTTTTGGATAGATATATTCGTACTTGTCGATTAATTTCTACGGAATTGGATTGTAAGTGTCGTTTGGCCTTTTCACATTAATGAAATCTTTTAGTTTTCGTGTCAAAAAAAAAAAGATGGAAAGGTAAAATTTTGATTGTTGGGGAGTAATTAGGAAGGAAGATTAGTGTGCACGTGGGTTGGAAATATTGAATATTATGATTGAATTACAAGCGACAGTTTAACACCGAAATTTTGACTTTTTGGTCAGAAATTAGTAATTTGGTACCATTTAACAAAACTTAACTTTATCTGGGTACTTCGCTACAATATTGGATTATTTGTGTTTCCCCGCAAACTGTCCTAATACCTTTGTACTTTCCTGCAAAAAATTCTAAAAAAAAAGATATGTTTTCGTAAATAATTATGCTAAAGTGTATATTGGTTTAGATTAATATCTCAATTTTGTTTGAAAGGGATTTTATTCTCAATTTTTTTGGTTAATTTCTTTAATTGAAATGATTGATGTCATTATTTTTTAAGTGATCATTGACATTCCCCTAAAAAATAGATTGACATTGCAAGATTTTAATATTTTTGTAAGGATATCAAAAAAAGGTGGAAGGAGTACTTCGATTGCAAGATTTTTGTAAGGAAGATCGTAGAGAGTGGAGGAGAAAAATCTATGTGGGTGATCTCCCAKAATAATCACTTTTTATTCATATTAGCCGATCCCTAATATGAGATTAAGACTTTAATTGATTGATTRATTGTAATGAGATTGAAAAATATAATAAAGAACGCAAATACACAATCATATAAGATCTCCTAGAATAATATGAAATCTTTTGTATTTCTGACGATCTCTTAGCAAAGTATGTTGTAGGAAATTACAGATTTGTTTTTCCCAATATACTATAATTAGAGCATTATAGAAAAAGAGTAGGGAAAAATTTTCACCAAAATTAAAGCCAATATAATTATAGATTATAGAACGATAGATAGATGTGTCCGATATGCATCCTCAGTGATACAAATGTAGAAATGTGAAAAGGGTGAACGAATGTGTCGACACATATTTTGGTGTGTCCGATGAGTCATTGTCCAATAGTGTCATATACAAATTCAAGCTTCAATTGTACTTAATTGCTTAACAGCTCGTTTTGTGTGGAACCAGCCACACCTATTTTTTTTTGTGGCTGGCAATAAGAAACATAACGGACTCCGTTATGTCCGTACAATTACTTACCTAAAATTACTTACTTAAAAAAAACATTATAAAATACTATACAACTCACACTAATCCTTAAAAAAACTCAGCCGCCATAACTCACAAACACTGCTCCTCAACAATTCCTCAAGCTTTCTCTCTCCTCAAGCCAACTTCACTGCTTCTCCTCCAGCAACTTCTGAATCTTTTCTCTCTCCTGCAATCTACTGCTTCTGATCAAGCAATCACCAGAGCTTTGTCGATCTACAGGAACTCCAGCAACCTCAAAAACACAGTGAAAATTCTTTAAAAAATAATGAAATCAACAAATCAAAGACAAGAAACAGCAGATTCTAATTCATTAATGACAGAAAAACACAAAGACCAATGGAAGTAGAAAACATTGAAGACTCATTGCAGCATTTATAACTCAAATTATGCAGATTTTGAACATCAACACAATATTGCAAACAAAGAAGTTCATGAAAATGATGAAGAAGCCATAATCAACGAATTCTTAGAGACATGTAACAATATATGAGCTGCTTTTATGAATCATATTGAACTACTTATCATTTATAAAAATCTTATGATTACTTTTCATCCATATTACCTTACTTTTCATTTTAAAACAATTCTGATTACTTTATGTGTATATTATGATTACTTTTATTTTAAGCAGTAACTACTTTTCCAAGCCATGAATATATTAACAAACAAAGTAGAAATAAACAACAACAAACTAAACTCAAAGCTCAACTATAGTAATAAACTTTCATATTAATCCAATTACTTTTTAAAAAAAACAAACAAACAACACTTTATATAAAAATATGCAATTAGGATTACTTTTCAAAAATATTACGATTTACTTCAAGCATATATGATTACTTTTCATTAAGTAAAGAATTTGATTACTTATTGTCAATATTGTAATTCTTTTAATTCAGAAGTAACTACTTTTTCAAATCACGTATAAGAATTAAAACAAAAAAAGTACAAATAGATACAAAAAACACACTTAACTCAAAGCTCAACTATAATCATTACTTTCATGTTTAATTCAATTACTTATTAAAAACAAAACAAAAAAAACACAAAAAAGCACAAACAACTAATTTCATCATCAAATAAATTACTTTCCTATTTACTTTATTACTTTTATAAATTAGATCAAACTACTTTTGTTCATTAACAAAAGAAAACAAAAAAAACATAGAACTAACAAACCCGAACATAAAAATTCAGATCTAACAGAAAATAACACTTTAATAAAACAACAGAAAATTAACATTACTTTTTATTTATATCAGCATTACTTTCTCTATGTAAACTATTGAACTTACTTTTATGTATATCAATATTACTTTTACAAATGTATATCAACAATACAAAATTACAGTAAAGAACTAACAAATCAAAAAAGCATCAATTAAAAACTCAAAAAACGTAATAAAATGAACACATAGTTAAACTAAGAGGTCGACATACTTGTAAATCTTCAGAACAAAACAATTTTAGCTGAATCTCGTCATATTCAAATCGGAACACAAAGAAAACATGCATGTAAATTTTCAAGAACAAAGCACTTGCATTAAAGCATTCGAAATCTTAACTTCAAAAGCGAAGTGAGAATTTCAAACAACAACAGATTTTAAAAATCTTATTAATTTTCTTTCAAACAAAAAACACAAAAAACAAGACTCAGATCTACTAGAAAATAGAAAGAGAAAGAGAAAACTGAATTCCAAAACTCAGATCTACTAGAAAAGTAGAAAGAATGAGAAAAACAAAAGAAGAGAAAAAGAAAAGTAAAAAGAGAAAACGGAAAGAAGAGAGAAATAGAAAGAGAACATAGAAACCAGAAAGAAGAGAAAGAAGTGAAAGAAGAAGACAGAGAACCGAAAAGAGAGAACAAGCAGAGAAAAAATTTAGAGAGAAATGATAGTGCATGAAATAGCCATATTTTTAGTCCCTAAATTAGTACTATAATCGTCTTATTAGTTATTTTTTATTAAATTAGTAACTTATTATTTTAGATATATTTTATACTTTTATTTTTGATAAATTTTATAATAATAGATACTAAAAATTGTGTTATGTGTTTTTGGTAGAAAATTGAGAAGAAAAGTGCAATTGGACTTGTCAATGCAAATGAAAGAAAAGAAAGCCCACTTCTCAACAAGCAAAAGAGGATCACGTGCAAATCAAGAAATCAAAGCAAGGAAAAAAAATAGAAAAAGAAATAAAAGAAGATAAGAAAAAAAAAAGAAGATAACATCAGAGGATAGTGCAATGCGTGAATACAGAGAAGAAATAGAAGATAAGACTTAAAGAAGAAGAAAATAACAAATATCCATGCTGATAAACATCCAACGAAGCAACCGATAGCAATTTGATCTACAATCGAAAATTAAGGAGGATAAATAACATAATCTTTATCCTATCTTTACTGATATATTGTACTTTTGTTTGGGTATATAAATACCTAGTTTATTCACAAAATAAAGAGGAGAATGTCAGTATAGTCAGATTTAGGTTTTAAGAGTAAAGAGAGTTTGGGAAGCGATCAAGTGTTCTTAGTCGTGCAATGGAGTAAGGAGTCGTGAGTATAAACGACGACGTTGTACGAGTATAAGTGATTATATTCTCCACCCTTCTTTTGTATACTTTGAATTCTATATTGTTATCAATACTATGATCTTGAATCTTATTTAGACTTGAATTTAATTATAATTATTGGGTTATTTATTGAGTATAAATTTGTTTAGTATTCAACTTTACATTATTATTATTGTCATATGATTGTTCGAGGTATAATTTGCTATCTTATTATTTGAATTGAAACCAATTGCTAGTTATGTGATCTGGCCTATTTAAATTGCATAATACAAGTAGCGACTAATATTAATTTGGGTCTGCGAATGGTTTGATCAATATTAGGGTGAAATTGATCTAATTTATTAATTACATATGTATTAATTATTAGGGTTAATGATGTTCTTCTAGTTTATAATGCTTCTAGATGTAGTCATTGTGGGTTGCGATCATATTTACGATGGCGAGTCTAGTTTAGAATTAGTGTCGGCCTAGTTCAATACTAATTAAAGTAAGGAAGAAAGGGTGGAATTGCTATCAAAACCGCTACAATTAATCTATTATTCAACCTTTGATTCAATATTTATACTCAATATTATGATTAAGTTCTAAGTTTAATGTGGAAATTATCCGACTTGCTTGACATCACATGTATATAGTAGTTTAGATTTAGTCTTACTATTAAATATCACAATTTTAAACCCCCATATTCGAAATATGTAAATAGCGTAAATATTGTATATTTGTACTAACATTAGATTGAATTTTGAGTTTAGAAGTAACACATCCCTGTGGGATCGACCTTTCTTGCCCTTTTACTACTTGTTAATATTTGAAGGACTAAGATAGGTTTTATAAATAATTAATTTAATACGGTAAACGACTCGTATCAAGAAAGAAGAAGAGAAAAAAAATTTAGAGTGAGAAATAAGAAATGAAAAATAAGAGAGCAAATGAGAACTGAAGAATCATTGGCATTAAATAATACACTTCGTAAAAGGAAAATACCTCACATGACTTTAAGAAAAAAACACATGCCTTTAAAAATAAACAAGGAATTACTTTTTAAAATAAACTCAATTACTTTACTGAATTATAAAGAAATAGGTTTTACGAATTATATGAACTACTTTTATGAAATATCACAATTACTTTTCTGAATTATAAGAACTACTTTACGAATTATAAGAACTACTTTTACGAATTAAACAACTACTTTTACGAATTATACGAACTACTTTTACGAATTATACGAACTACTTTTACGAATTATACGAACTATTTTTTATGAATAATAAGACATTTAGGGAATAATTAATCTCATAAAACAAAGGAAGTGATGAAATACTTTCCAAAAAAATGAATTACTCATTGTCAAAAATTTAAACATATAATAAACAACAAATCACTCAACAATAAACACAAACATTTACTTTTCAGGAAAAAATGAATTACTTATTCTCAAATTTTAATTAATTTTTTAAAAAATAAATAATCAACAACAAAATTCTGAATTATAAAAAGTATTTTACGATTTATATGAACTACTTTTATGAAATATCACTATTACTTTTCTAAATTATAAGTACTTTTACGAATTATATGAACGACTTTTATAAAATATATGAATTACTTTTAAAAAATACCACAATTTACTTTTCGAAATTATAAGAACTAATTTTACGAATTATATGAACTATTTTTATGAAATATTATAATTACTTTTCTGAATTATAAAAACTACTTTTACGAATTATACGAATTACTTTTTATGAATAATAAGACATTTAAGGAGATAATTAATCTCATAAAACAGAGGAAGTGAATTAAGCACCATCCTTCACAAAAAAAAAAGTGAACTAAGAACTACAACAACCAACCACCACTGTCCACCAACCACCACCACTGTCCACCACACTCAGCGACACCAGAACAACCCGAAATCGACGCCAACAAATCAGAAACCGACGCATGAAATCCAACCAACAACACAACGCAGCAMCCACAACTGCAACAAAATGAAACGTAACAACACAACACCCCCAACCACCACTGTCCACCGACCTCCACCATTGTCCACCACACTCACCGACACCACAACAACCCGAAATCGACGCCAACAAATCAGAAACCGACGCCACAACGCAACAACCACAACTGCAACAGAATGAAACACAACAACAACGATGCTGCCAACACAATCCAACCACGCAACAACCACAACAACAACGTTGCTGCCAACACAATCCAACGGAGGTTGAGGAGAGAGAGGGGGGGTGGAGGACTGCAGTGGCAGCAACGCAGCACTAACACTACACCAATAKATCTAATGCCACGACACTCGCCGACGCCACAAACAACCCGAAACCGACGCCARCCAAATCAGAAATCGAAGGAGGGGACCAYAGTACATACACAAACCCTTCAATAGATCTCATGACACAAGAAGAGGAAGGGCCGAAGCAGAGGAGTGCGACCTTCGATGGAAGCGGAAAGAGACGCGACGTGAGTGTGACTAGAGTGAGTCAGGTGGCGAGTGATGATGAAAGCACGACGGAGGTGCTGCGAATGAGGCGAGAACGAGAAAGCATCTGCCAACCTAAAACCAATTGGCATAACAATTTCATCCACTAAACAGATTTCCAAGGTTTTTTTTGTGACAAAAAATGTCAGAAATCTATTTTCTAGAATTCTAATGGAAGATCGAAGAAATAATGCATGAAGCTTACCAATTGATGATTTAAGTATGTATTTGACCTAACCTTTTCTACTTTTTGAGGATGTTTTTTGTTACTTTAATTTGTCTCTTGGCATTAATTGGAAGTGCAAACATAAGATTCAAATTGAAATAGATTGAGGAAAAAATGGAAAAGTACGAGRCAGAAGGAAGTAGATTAGGAACTTACCACCACCATACATGGTTGCGAGCTAAGGATATGCTGCYGGTATGTGGTGGCGCGCCGGCGGTGAGGTGGCCGTGGAAAGAGAAAGAAAGAGGAGTGGGCGTCGGCGTCGGCCTCAACAACACGACARCAAGAACAACACAACAACAACAGTAGAAGCAAAGGAAATTGAAAAGAGAAAAGATTAACAAATGATTTCAACAAAGAAAATGGAAGTTTTGATGAAGTGAAAGAGAGAAGAAGAAAGTGTACAGAAAAAGTGAAAGGGAAAATGAACAGACCAAAATTAAAAAAGAAATAACAATCAGACAAAAAAACGTTGTTATAAAGTTAAAGAACCCCGTTATCTCATAAATTGGGCCGCCCAAAGTTTACAAGGCCACACGAAAATTTTCTATGAGGCCTGCCTCATATGAAAGTTTGTGATTGCTTAAAAATAGAGAAATTATTCTAGGTAACCCTATACTTTTCGATTTTTCAAAATAATGAACCTTGTAATTTTTGCCATTCCTTTGTATTTGTAAAATTGATTTTTGGAGCCTTTTTTAACCGGGATTTAACTGATGTTAAACTCTCTCTTTTGTAATAGCTTCTTATTAATTGCAGGTTTTAATTCCTCAAATTAGATGTTGAGGAAAAGAAGATTGAATTGAGCAAAATAACGAAGATTGAAGTATTGAAATGGAGTTTGAGAAATTAAAGCCTGTAAATAATAAGATACTTTTAAAAAAAAGAGCCTTAACGTCCATCAAATCTCAGTTAAAAGATGCTTTGAAAAAACTCAATTTTACAAGTTTAAGCCTTCACATAAATGTCAAAAAATACATGGCTATTTTGAAAAACTCGAAAAAATCCACGGGACRGAATTTAAATGTTGTGTAACTGATGGAGGAAGTATCCTTCCAACACAGCACTTAGGATAAGGTGGTCTATCTCATGAAAAAACCAATGTAGTCTCAAATGGTATGCATGCTTTAGAGGATTTTATCTATGCATTTACAATGGTATCCATGCAAAATAAAAGGGTATAGACATGGAGTATTATTTCTTTATTGGTATGGCCTACAGTTAAAAAAATTAAAAATTTAAAATGCACATATACCATTTTCTAGAGCATAGACATAGGGTCATAGGGTATGTTTGGTAAAACTAGCGGTAGAGGTCGCTGTTAGCAGTAGAGGTAGATGTTAGCTATAGGGGATAGTTGTAGTTGTCGACCAGTAGCGGTTGAAGTTGATTATAGGGTATGTTTGGTAAAAACAAGCTGTTAGCTTTAGAGATAGATGTTAAATTGTTAATTGGAGAGAGTAGCTGTAGCGTTTGACAAGTAGCTATTGAAGTTAACTATAATTTGTTGGTGTTTGGCAAAATAAGTAGYTGTTGAAGTAGTATATATTAAAAAAAATATGTTATTTTTAGAGTAATTTACTAGCATTTGAAAAAAGCTAAGCCAAAAGCTATCATTAGTAGCTTTTGTGAAAATCTACCTCAAAAGCTAAACGCTACCTTGCACAGCTAGTTTGCCAAACACCCTTATTTAACTTAAGTAGAGTTTTGACTAGATCAAAACTCTAAAAGCTACTCCATAATCTACATYCAAATATACCAATAATCTGTCAATGTTTGGCAAAATAAGTAGCGGTTTAAGTAATGTATTATTAAAAATATAGTAATTAAAAGAGTAAATTGTAGCATTTGAAAAAAGCTACTCCAAAAGGCTAACATTAGTAATTTTTGCAAAACTCTACCTCAAACGTTACAAGCTACYATGAAACGTTAGTTAATCAAACACTACTATTTATGAAATTATGCAAAACTTTACCTCTAAACTTTAAAAAGCTATCTAAAAAGCTAATCCAAACACACCTATAGTGAGAACCAAATATTACTTATGAAATTACATCAATATCCTCATTTTAAAAATAAAAGGACAAAATGCCTTGTGACTTGTGAGTGACCATAGATGCCCACTTAATAGTGTGTGACTGATAAGTATAAGTGTTGAATACGTGTGGAATTCCCGAAGTGTGCGTGCAACTTAGTTGGGGAATGGAGGGAAGTACTTGTGAAAATTATAAACTCTTCCAATTTTGAATGCCTCACTGTGTCAGTCACTCACTGTTAAATTGAAATTAGGGTTTGATTTTGTTGTTTGTGATTCATTTCTGGAATTCCAAACATGTTGATGATTGAGTCTCTATAATTCAATTAAACCATCATGTCAGTGATTGATCAAACATCCAAAGAATTAAGCATAGCAAGAGTTGCACTGCACAAATTTGGCGGTACTTTTGCTGAATTTCAGTCGCATTCTCTCTTATTCACTGAACAATGGAAGGAACTCTTTGATTCGTTGACAACTGCTCACAATTCACTCGAGTATGATCTTCGGAATCATCAGGAGGAGGTTGAGTTGAGGAAGAAGCGGTTGGATTTGGAAGAGACATCGTTGAGTGAGAGGATTCGAGGTGTTGAGATTAGAGAGAAGCAAGTGAAGTATTGGTTTAAGATGCTGTGTTCGAAGAAGAGAGGAATCGATGAGCGTTTCGGAGCAGTTGAGGAGCGAGAAAAGCGGTTTCCCGAGGGTTTTGAGCGGGTTCGAGGGATTGATGAGTTGACGAAGAGAGAAGAAGCGTTCTGTGAGAAGGAAGGGAAATTGAAGGTAAGAGAGAGTGAATTGGAGGAATTGAGTGAAGAACTCGAGTTGAAGGAGGTTGAATTGAAGAAGAGGATTTTGGAGGTGGAGCAGAAGGAGGTAAATTTCGAGGAAAAATGGAAAGAATTTGAGATGATTAAGAGTCGAACGAATGAGTATTACGATATGGTTAAGTTACTGGAGAAGGAGATGATTGTGAAAGCCAAAACGCTAGTTTCTGAGGAGGAAAGGTTGGGGCTGAGAGGGAAGGAGATGGATGAGCGTGATCAAGTGTTAGAGGCAAAAGAGAAGCGGATTGAGGAGCTAAGTGAAGTGTTGGGGGCCAGAGAGAAGCGAATTAAGGAACGAGAAGATGGTGTGGAGTTGAAGGAGAAGCGAATTGCTGAGTGTGATGGGGTGTTGGAGGCTAGAGAGAAACAAGTTGAGGAGCGAGAAGGTGATATGGAGTTGAAAGATAAGGAGCTTGAGTCGCGCCAGAGATGGCTTGAGAGTTTTGAGAAGGATGTTGATAAGCAATGGAAGGTGTTGGAATTAGAGAAGCGGTCGTGTAAGAGTTTGAGGGTGGTGGAAGAGAGGGGAAATGTTGTGGAGAAGCTGTCTAGAGTGGCGGAGGAGTGTGGAAAAGTGTTTAGGAGGTGCGAAGAGGCTTTATGTTTGACTGACGAGGAGACAAGGAAGCATGAAAAGGCATGTTGTGAGAGGGGGAAGGAATTGAAGGAGAATGTTGCGGAGAAAAGGAAGTGTGAAAAGACATGTTGCGAGGGGGAGAAGGAGTTGAAGGCGAATGCAGAGGAGACGGGGTTGAGGGAGACGATCTTGGGTGACAAGGGTGAACCATTGAAGGTAAGACAGACAGAATTGAACAATGAAGTGAAGTTGATAGAAGATGAGATGAATGAAAGGTCAGCTGTATTGGAAGAAAATAAGGTTGGGAACACGATGCATCCGGATGAGTTGAAGGAAAAAGAAATGAATGAGAAACGTGGAATTTTGGTTTTGGAACAGAAGTTGTTGGGGTTGGGAGGGGAATTGGGTAAGGAGCAGAAGAAGGGATTAGAATCGAAAGAGAAAGAGCTCGATGAACAGAGTCGAGAGTTGATTTCTGAGAGGCAAAGTGGCGATAATGGGCACTGTCATTCTTCGTTTTCGAAGATTGATGGTGAAACTATTCAGTCTTTGTGCAGAAACATTGATGCATATGGTATAAGATCATATTTGATTACACATTTTCAGAAAAATCAGATGAATGAATTGCATGAAATGTTGATGGATGGTCTCAGATGTTCACCTGATCCTGCAAAGCTTGTTCTCTTGGTTTTTCAAAGTTTCCACTGTGAATTTTCTGAAAAGAACTTAAGCATTGCTAACAAAAATACTTGCATCTTCCTCCTTGAGCAGTTTATGAAATTATCAATTCCAATCGCACGCGATGTGCAAAAAAGAGCAAAGCATTTAGCTTCTTCCTTCTGGAATTTGTTGAAGCGACCTGGGGCTAATACCGTCGAAAATAATTTTGGTTTTTTGCAGTTTCTAGTTGCATTCAACTTAACAATTTTATACCATCCACATGATCTTCTTTCCCTTTTCGGTCACTTTTATAGTGGGCAAGATGTTTACAGGCACGAGCAACAAGCATCGTTATGCCGTGCATTGGGACTTTCGAATAGGATTCCTGGTATGTTCTTTCATCTTTGTAAACTTCCTATCTTACTGATTCAATAACAACTGAGGCATTTATACTTCTTTGAGGTTGTGTTAAGATTTAAGACTATGAGACCCTCCCTGTAATTTAAAGTTTTCTACTGATTGGACTTCTAAGAGCTATGAAGAGAGAATTGTCATATGAATGATGATTGTTTAGCTGTTATATTAATGGAATGGAGAAAAGATGCAATTGAAACCTCAAAATAGTCAAAAGAAGAAATTATGCTGGTATTATTGTTGTCATGTTGTGGGTTATATATATTGTTGCTTTCTTTTGATTCTGTATTATTATATAGTCTGATCATCCATTCATGATTCATCCAAGTATGTAGTTTAGCTCTCAAGCACTTCCGGATAGTGATTTTGGCACTCCTAGATTCATCTCTGCACTCTATTGTACGAACATGTTATCAACACTTCTATGTAACACCATAATAATCAATGTACGCGCAAAATTAATCTCTCWGCTACCTTATTTTTAAGAATCTTTCTTTCATTATCTGGCTCAGGAAAACATCTAGATATAGTAAATACAATTGTACAAACTTGAGTTTTGTGTTTGGGTCTGACTGTCCTACATCAATGAATGCTAGCTTCTTGTTAGACTTGTCAAGTTATCATTACATTCTTCTAGCGTACATGACCTTTTCTTTTTGTAAGAGCAGGTGTTATCCGTAATCTCATTGAAAGAAAAAAGCTTATCACAGCAGTTAAGTACGCTTGTGTTTTTAAGCTCGAAAATGAATTCCCGCTAGTCCCTTTGCTTGAAGCTTACTTGGACTCAACAAAGAAAAGGGTGAAGGAGAAACTCCGAGAGGGAACTTTTAAGTCGAAGGTATAATCTAAATACTAATAAAGCATGATACTTTTCCTTGTTATTGCTTAGACTAAAACAACAAATCATAACCTTGTGACTTAGCCTATTGCTTGCTTGTTTTATCCTATTTGATCACGTCCACTCTGTAGCAAATATCTCTGTATCTTCTGCCATTTTCCGATTGTCACTTGCACAGTTAAACTAACCGGATGTTTGCACTCGCTTATAACATTTTTGTGCTGTAACTTTAAATTTACTATCTTCTTTGTTCAAGTAATAAGAGTACATGGTTTGACAAAAAAAAAAATGCTAGACCGTCTTTTAGAACCATTTGTCTTGGATTGAACAATGGCATCTCCTGTACTTGTATTTGAGTCTGGGAATTCTATTTTATAGAAAAAATATCACATACATGTGTATTTTTATTATTGTCTTTGCAGATGCAAGCTGAAAACATGGAATTGAACTTTCTCCAAGATGTAATCAATTGCATTGCAACTTTTGAGCTTGAATCAATATTTCCACCTGATTCCCTTATATCACGCATGACTGATTTGGAACTGGAGAAAGAAGCGAGGAACCCGATTACATCAAAAGGATTTAACAAACGCAGTGCTGTTTCAGGCTCTTGTTCTGCAGCAAGTCCACAAAAGCGTCCGAGGTGTGGATAATATTCACTAAGATGGTGCAAATGATTGAGATAAGTACTGTTTAGTTTCTGAGCTGCTTATATACTACCTCTGTTTTTTTTCGGTTGTTACACTTTGACCAAAAAAACGGAGGTAGTATATACAAGCAACGGTCTTTTGAATGCCCCCTAAGGGCCCTTTTGTAACTATACAATCCTAGTTTGTAAAATGTTTATCAATACACATAACGTGAGGACAAGTTTTAACCAGTAATCTAGCTACTATAAATTCGCTGTGGCCCTTTTGGCCTCGTGGGTATGAAAGTTCAGAGGTGTGTGGTATATCTCCAAAGCAGGTTGTTACTAATCACAAACACGACTGCCAGAAAACMCCTCAACAACCATTGTTGAAAGCAGACGAGTACCTCACAACAGATTTATGGACTTACCTCTCGATTTTGGGTACGGCAATGGTGGGTATGGTGTGATGGCATGTTACGAGTAGTTTTTGGATGAGGACGCTATTTAGGTGATGGATTTGTCGTGGGGGAAGGTGATGGTTCATGTTRATGATGTTTGCAGAACTATACGAATTAATTGTAATAGTGACAGAAATACACACAAGTACTAATGAATTTTTCAAGCATTAGTTTGCGAGACTCCTTACAAAAAAAATTAGACAACCAAAAACATCCAACTCGAGTTTTTTAAAAMAAGAGATATCTGTTAGAGAGGTGATCAAGTATAGTYCGGTCCGAAATTTTGGACTTTGGACGTGACTTTTTACATTTTAGTTGATTTTTTGGGTCCGGCTCGAAAAAATCCGAAAATCTCGCTCCATTTTTTTGG
>SNQN01006279.1:0-12328 GCA_008642245.1 Bassia scoparia | reverse complement strand
ATCCGGAAATCTCGCTCCATTTTTTGGACTTTGGACAACAGGTTAGTCCGAATCCAAGCCCGTCTAACTCGCCCGATTAAGAGCCTAAATAATCGAGCTAAGCCCGGCTTGGCCCGCCATGATCAACTTTTAGACTATGTATACTTCCTCCGTAACGTTTTTGTTGGCAACTTTGGGAGCGAAACGGACTCCTAGGCAAAAGATTATGTTATTGTTTAGGAGAAAGTAAGGGTATTTGATTAATGTTAAGTAGGAGAGAGAAATTGTCCCACCCACTTGCATGGTCCCTTTTAGTATTTTTTTTGTGGGAAATCTGAAAAAATTAATTAAAGACCCACATGGCTTTGCACATGGGTACTTAAATCTGATTTTTTGGCATATGAAATTTTGGAGCCAAATTCTGAAAATTTGTTCCTCCATTTTTTTGCCCCTTTTAAATTTGAATAGCATAAAAGTTGTTACAAGTTGTTAAATACAGACCATTCATTCATGCATTCAATGCTCTTCTCTCTCTTAGCTCCCAAAAAATTACAGAGATAAGTTTGAAGACTAGCTAGATTAGTTTAGTTCACAAAATTAATATTCAACCACTGCACACACAGCACAATTAGATTAGTTGTTTAATTACAAAAACTTCCCAATAGCCAAAAAATACGCTGCAGCATGACTTCGGACGCTTCTACGACATCGACCGAATTCTTGAAGAGGAAGGGCTGGTGGCAGTTGGTAACACGACGCAATCTGCAACAAATGATTCACAGTCAGAAGCAAATACAAGTAGAAGGAGAGAGCTGACTTTACACCAAAGAAATCAAATTGTTCAACAACTCTTGTTAAATTTGAAAAACGACAAAGTGCCAAGGGATTTCAACAAGAGCTTGCAGCAGCATTGTGCATAAGAGCACAATATGCAGGTTACTTCAAGACATAAAAAACAGAAAGAAAGTGGGAAGTGATCGATGTCAGAAGCAAGAAGTTTGGCAAATGCGGCAAAAAACAAAAGAATACAGTGACGAATTCCTGCAGTCAGTGCCGTTACACTTACGTACTACAATTCGTGCATTGCGGAGGCATTGCGGGGTCACACATGATTGTTTACAGGTTACTGAAAAAGGTAAACTACGCAGTCACACAAGCACAAACCACCCTACTGTCACAAGAAAACCACAAAATAGCAAGAATGAAGTGGTTTTGCAACACATTGAGCCGGGGCTAGGTGGTCAAAAGGCTAGATTTGAAGACATGAGGAATGTAATTCACATAGATGAGAAGTGGTTCTATTTGAACCAGAGAAGAGGAGATTTACTTCTACAAAAGGAAGACGAGCCATATCGATGTCAACAATCAAAAAGATTCAAGATAAAAGTAATGTTCATTGTATCTCAAGACACTTTACGATTCAAATGGGTGCTCATACAGATGGCAAGTAGGGATATACCCATTCATCACACATGAACGTGCCAAGAGACTCAAAAACAGGAGGCAGGAACACTAGAAACAAAAGCAATTCAAAATGTGACACAAGCAGTCATAAGAAAGCTACTGATCGAGAAGGTCATCCCAGACATCATAGCAAAGTCCTGCCCAACTCTCTAGGAAATATACATTCAACAAGACAACGCAAGGCCTCAATAGATGGGAATATGCTGAGTTTAGGGCAGCGGCGACGGCAAATGGATTCAACATTCAATTGTGTTTCAACCACCCCAATCCCGGACTTGAATGTCTTAGACTTAGGTTTGTTTAGTGGGTTCCAATCAATTCAGTACCATTCATTTAAGAAATTTGGTGGAGTTAATTGAAAAAGTCGAGGAAGCGTATGAGTGGTACGAGCCAAAGTCAATCAACCATTGTTGGTTGACTTTGCAAGGTTGCATGGTCGAGATTCTCAAGGATAAAGGAGGGAACAATTATAAAATTCCACATATTGGGAAGGAGAGGTTAGAGAGGGATGGATTGCTGCTGAAAATATAGAATTCGAACAACAAGTGGTTGATGATGCAGATGTGTTATCTCAATGACGATTTCTACACCTTAGCAATGAAAACTTGAACGAAGAAGATGGAATGGTCATAGATGAAGATTGAAGTCTAGGAAGGACAAGGTATAGTTTTTTTTTTTTTTGTTTACTGCCTCATGTAACCATCTTAGGCAAGAATTTTTTGGGGAGGTTACGTGATTGTAATGGGAATAGGTTAGACTCTACTGGGATTGTAAAGGCAGTAATGAAGTGTAAGAATGTTGTTTGGTTGTTAATGAAAATGGTTGCAAACTTTTGTGACACACTAGTTAAAATTTTAGGTGACTAATGCTCCATAACATCTCTCAAACATATCATCGAGATGTTATATACAACGTATAATATCATTCAAATATCACTTCCCTAACCATCAGAAAGGTTCTTCGCCCACAATCCGCAATCATAGCTTCTTCAACGCGCGAAGCAAATGTGGTAAGTAGGAGCAGCATTCTATTGAATGTTTCCTCAACTACAACCGACATTTACTTCGACGGAGAAGCGTATGACAACAGGAAAGGACGATAAATCCCCATCATCATTTGGTAAAAAAAAAAAAAAAAAAAAAAAAAAAACATCAAATCCAACAGCAAACATTCCACCATGATAATCATCATAATCCAACAATCCCAAACAAATCCGAATAAGCCATATCCAAACATTCCACCAGCAGAATCCAAGAATCCAACATCCAAACATAACCCAACAAAATCCAAACTAATTCAAACATAATTCCAACAAACATTCCAATAATTCCAAATACAGCATAATTCCAACAATTCCAAGCAAAAAATTAAACCGCAAATTCCAACAAAACACCCAACAATTCCATCCAAAATAATAATCCAACATTGACCAAATAATCACCCAACAAATTTCATCCAAAAATAATAATCCAACAATTTCCAGCAAATCATCAGCCAACAACTCATCAAATAAAACCCAACAATTTCCAGCAATAATGAGCACAAATTCCACCAAATAATCCACAATTTGCACCAAATAATAATAATCCAACAAATACCAGCAAAAACAAAGCCAACAAAACAGAGTATGAAATTCAAACCAGTCAAGCAGAGTAGTGGGTTTTAGGGACATCAAATCGTCTTGTGTCCAAATTCCAACAGAGGAGTCACTGGGCTCTGGCTTAGGCGTAAGCAACTTTTTTGCCTCAGCCTCCTTCGCCTCCCTAGCATGATACTCTCATCACTGATAATCAAGGCTCCTGGGTCTGAACTGGTACATTTTATGCGGGGCCGTAACCAACGGGGGATTGCGAGGTTTGGGAACTTTGGGCACAAGAACATAGCCTTAGCTTAGCCTGGTCCTAGCCCGAGTCTTGGCCTCTTCCAAAGCCTTTGCCTTGGCCTCAACCTTGGCTCTTCCCTAGCAAGCTCTTTTCACACTTCTCCCTGTAACCAGAAGAAGGAAACTGCAAACACAAACAATCACCTTTCCTCACCATCAATCTCCACCAAACGGTGGCCATCAAGGAGCCCAAGCCTTGATGACCTTACCCTTCCTGTCACAGCAGCAGCAGCAGCTTTGGATTGGGTCAGATGCAATCCATCCTCAGAACACATTTTTGTGGCTATTTTCAACCACATCATACCCAAACAACTTGCTTACCCTTTCTTTTTCTAGAAATTCCTTCTCTATCATTTCCTTTCAATCTCAGCAACCACAGTAGTATCCTCAGATGTCTTATGTTATGTATCTCGGGGTTTGGCTCAGTTGGTGGCTCCTCCTCCATATCTTAGAAACATGAAATCCTAAACACTTCCTTCCCATTCAATGCTCTTTTCTCCAGATGCAAGGTACTTGCGATAACAAGCATCCTTTTTAGTCAACTTATTACCAAAACCTCAGCCAAAGCGTTGAAAGCTTGGTGGCTAATGATCATCCTTGTCACCATTCTCATAGAACCGATGAGGGTAGATGTGTCCTCTTCGATTCCCTCACAAAGATCCTCAAGAAAGCGAATCTCGATCATCATACATGGGGTGACATCTATGACCTCATACAGGGAGTAAGTCGAGCACCTTTTTCGGACAAAGGGGGATTTTTTAAGACACAGAAGACGAATAAGGGGGAATTTATGTGAAAATAACAACAAACCATAAGATCGAGGAAGCAACAATCGAAGAACAACGAAGAAACGAAGAGCAAAGATGCAGAAATGGGTCAGAAAAATTAGGGTTCATCGCAAAATGGGGAAGACGAAGAAGTTCGAGAAAAAGGGGGGGTTTTGTGTCGGTGAGTGAGGGTAAGTAATAGATGAGTGGTTGGGAGTAATAAAAAGGGAGGGAGTTGTTAGGATTAATTAAATTAGGTTAGATGTTAAGTTTAGTAGTTTAATTAGGTTATTTAATTTTAACAAAAAAAAAAAAATAAGGGTAAATTGGTCAATTTACTACTTTAATTATATGTAAAATAAAATAAATTGATAAGTATATGTTATTCAAAAAAGGGAAAATGCAACAAAAACGTTACGGAGGAAGTAACTATATAGTTGTACTCCGTATAATATAAATATGTAAATATTTTTAGTAAAGCCCTGTACTAGTCATAATTACTAACATAGTCTTGTATCCTAAATAGTTTTGTATAGTATATCATATCAATTGATGGAAGACAATCACGCAAGACATTATTCTCATTCTATCGTTTATACTATCTTCTGTTTTTTTCCCTGTTAACGAGGGAATTTTAACATCGATGCTATTTTCTTATATATGCACTCGACCAATTTTTCTGATTTGTTACTCCCTCCGTTCCTTGAATTCTTACCACTCCCCTCATTGGATGTTCCTTGAAATTCCTACTACTCTCATTTTATTCCATTTCAGGAAACTATGTATTTATTTAATTGTGGTGGTCCACCACTGTGGAACCATCATACCACTTGTAATACACTCATGTGTATTAACAATTATTTTTCTTTGTTTTTCTCTCCAATTAACTAATTTAACCCATTTCATATTATATTTAGTTCCATTTTTTTACACCCAAAGAGTGTATGGTAGGAACTTCAAGGAACGGAAGAAGTACAAACAAATAGTCAATCAATGTCAAAATAGTGGGTGGAGGTTTCTATGAGTCATTTAATTTAATGGAAAATTTGCAAATAACCCACTAAGAACACCCACCAAGTGATAAAAAAAAATCACCTCTTTCTAACATTCTCACTCATTTTTTTTCATTTTAAAACAAATTTATCACCCTACCTATTCAATGACCAAAAACTCAGCATCCTCTCTCTCCTATTTTTTAACTTTACCCACAAACTTTCTCTCACATCCAACTCATCTATTTATTTATTATTAATATATTACAATATACAAATTTTGTGCGATCACGATTTATAAAATAATGATTTTAAAGTACACTAATTTTTATATTTAGACAATCTTAAAGTGGTAAAATAGAGACAATTATTATGTTATGTTTTGTTTAACATGTTATATACTCCGTAACTCTTTATAAATATTAACTTTTATATATAATGTTATTCAATAGTAACTAGTTTTTAAGTGCACGCTATACGTGCTTAAAAAAATATTTAATCCATTTTCAAATTTGACGCTTTTTGAATTGTAAATTTTAAATGTAATTTTTAAAATATATTGTGTCATTTTTCAATCATAATTTATTTATTTTTTACCATGAATGTTTTAACTTTAACTTTACCATATGAACAACATATTACACTAAATCATCATACTTCGGCTCAATTATTAAGCCTTAATAGTTATCGAAATGATAAATTCACACAATTTCAAAGAATAACATAAATGGTTGTAATAAACCTTATATTTCATGAGGTCCACAAAATAATTGAAAAGCTCGAGGATTATAAACAAACTACGTGTTCATTGAAGCACGCGTTAGGGCTACTAATAACCATATTTAAGGATATAATTTGTAATTTGACAAAATGAACTTCAAAAATACTACAACAAAATTCTCAATATTATCTTTTACACCCCTAACTCTCCTAACATCAATATGTACCTTTGAATTCTTTCTTCTAATTCTTACTGAGTGTAAGGAAGAATGATACATGCGTGCATCTATTTTTTTCACAATTTGTGATAACTTTCGATCCTACGCTAGGGGAAGGTTTGTTAAGCACATCCCGATCATTCTACGTAAATGGCGTTTTGTTTCATTCTGCGTATCTTGTTTCCATACGTCCTCTGGCTTTTCTATGTTTATTCGTTTACCGATAACTTACCTAGCTTTCTCCTAGCTCTCTATCTACAATTAACAATTTCAAAGACGTTGCTTTAATTCACCATTGACCCTTTCAATTAGTCTCAATTCAAAACTTTATGGATAAGCTCGCTGCCAGAATCTTCATATAGGTATTGAGACACATATCAAAATACAACCTGTATTTATGTTTGATAATTAGATATATGACTATATCTATATATTGAGTGAATGTTTGCTTTGTGCATTAGAAGCCTTTAATTCAACCTATCACGTTTAGTCCTCTTTCCTCAAATTCTTCACTGGATCGTATGGATATATTATTTTTACGCGTATTATATTCATTGTCCAGCACTTTATCAATATTTATGAACTGACTTTATAGCCTATTTTTCCTTTTAAATACAAATTATATATATGTCTATGAGAGACCGATATACTAATTAATTCCTACTATAATTCTTAATATCCCACAAAGAAACTTCCAGTTTATAATTATATTCACCAACTTCAATCTTTGACTTGCTCACCTTATTTGCTTTGGACACCGAAGTGTTGATTCACCTCTCTCAATATTCAATGGTACCAGGCTGAATTGTCTCCAGGCAATGACCTTGCCCTAACACAAGAGCGTAGCTTTGACTAGTTTATGAGCCCTCCTTAATTACTCAGTAGTAGTATGTACATTCATTTGTTTATTTATTCTAATTCCTATTGTATCTTAAGATCTATGGGCTTATTATGCCGTACCAAAATTATGGGACTTATGTCAGCTTAAATTCCGTAATTGCAATCAATACATAGAGTTAAAATTTAGCCCAATTAAATATGAGTTCACTATTCTGGATTCACTGATGCAAAAGGTCAATTATCTTATATGTTATCTCATCCAACAAAAAATCAACTTATTATCTAAAACTAAATCGCGAACCTCATCGAATATTACAATTATCCTTATTTAAATTTATTATCTGTTGTAGCCCTACAAGTTTTCATTTTATTTGGGCGGACAAATTAAGCTTAAATTAATAAATTTAGGACTCGATGTTACTTGTATATTGGGACCTGAGGGATGTGAATTAAAATAGTTTATTGTGTATTAACAAATAAATCGTTAAGTGTGACAATTCACTATATATACTCACATCTCACCTCTTGGTACCTCTTATTTTTTTTATCTTAAAAAAATGTACTCGCAGTATAAAACGTAATCTAAGTAGATGTTCCTCACGCTAAGATGGCACACACGCATACGACATGACCAAGTTCCAAAATAGTCTGCGCGCCATAAAGTGTCATAACAGCCATGCCAACCAAATTTCCCCTTCAAATGATCATTCATTAAGACTGAGCGTTCTCTATACTTTAGCAGATGATATAAAGCATATTATTGTTAGGATTTAATATGCTTCAATCATCTTGCAACTTTCTTTTACCTTCAACATCTGTGACTCAGAACCCTTTTATAAGCCACACAATTCTGCACTAAATCACATTCAGTAATGCGAGTAAATGGATACTCTTAAAGCGCTATTACATAGGAAGTAATTAAGTATAAAGTACCAATGTCCTAATCTTTTATGACTTTTTCCTAATTGTCTCATTGTTATATATTTAATTTATCTTCAAGAAAGAGGAGGAGACACTATATAGCCTAGGCCTAATTTTTAGGGGATAAGTATTGATAATAATGTCTTTAACATAGCTAAATCACAAGAGACTAATTATAATTAAGTATGATAACTAATTAATTTAGTTATTTTATTATGTTGATAAATTTCAATGCTGAAAATAAAAGGCGTTGATGCCGATGTTGGGCACTGATGGATAACTGTCTTCGTGCTTAAAATCAAACTTTGCAGACTGTTTAAGTCTGCTTCGGCCTGTGGCATTCTATTCTAACAATAATTTCTGTCATACTCTTATATGTTCGATAAGGTTTGGCGAGGGAAATAGGTAAAAGATAAGTTCAGTTTAGTAAATAAAGTATTCTTGGTTCGAAAGTAATAGAGTACGAGGTTTAGTAGAAAATAAGGGTTGCAGATTCAGATGCTAGAAAATAAGTTAACCTTAAAGAAATTTGCAGTCGTAGGGTTTCAAAGTCTAAAATATAAAGTTTAATTTAAGTTAAAAATAAATTCGATCAGTATCTAATAAGTTAAACGATTTAGCACGAGAGTAAATACTATAGAAGTTCAGTTCACGCACGAATTTCAGTTGAACTGCAGAATTGAACAAGACCATTATTTTGCATGCATTAATCATATAAAACTTAGTTTTTTTTGTCCGTGCAAAGCACGGCTTGGCATTTTTAGTTAAACTTTATTTTCTGTTATAATTTTGGTACAAGTAAATTTTGGAAATGAGACAATCCAAGATGCACCAAAAGTAAATAAGGAAAAACAACGTTTTAAAAAAAAAAGTCATGTCTCTCTCTTAACATAAATAATGCCGTTGTTTTCCTACATGACATATCTTAAAGTGATGATATTAAGAAGTAATCTATAATGTTAATTGATTGGATTTCTAATCTTCCTTATTTAAAATATTATAGTTAGATAGAAATAGAGTAAATATACTTGTTGCTAGTAGATATTACGTATATTACTGATAAAATTAATTAAAGAATTTGAAGGAAAACTTAAAGATAAGTATATAATATGCTTGTTATATGAATAAATTTGAGTCAGGATTTGATAGGAAGGCATTCGTGGAAGCCATATTTGAGAATGATTAAGGTGAGAACAATTCGGGGAGGGGACATAAGTGAACGAACTTGGATAATCATTCACCCTCCCCACACCTAGGCTGGTTTGGTTTGTGCTAATATTTTGATCATCTGTACAAGTGCCATCATGTAAAAGCTAATCAACTGCCTCTTCTTCACGTTGTAGACCAAGACCGTTGGGAGCTGTTGCTAGATGCAGTTTTGTCCGAAGAAGGCAAACTATGCTCGGGTGTCTCAGGATGGCTCCGCAGCATCCGCCTCTTCATATCTTTCGTCACACTCCGCACGTGGGTAAACCCAATTATCTCTAATGTGCTGCTTCGCTTGTGGGCGTTTGATTAGCACGTATTTGAGTATGTTGATACTGAGCAATAACAACATTTGGGGCAGAGATTGTTTGGGTTTTGTGGCGTAGGATATTAACGGTTACGGAAGTGGGTTATTTTGCTTCCTCACATGTATGCAATAATAAGGTTGTATTCTTCAAAGAGTTGAAAGTTGGAAAAAATTATGGATGAAGAGTTGATTAAGGATAATAATTATTCACTTATTTTTGTTGTGATTGCATACAGAACAAACATAATGAATTTCAAAGGGTAAAAATTAAGTGGAAAAATATTTTCTCCAACTCCAAAATAATTAGAGATATTTAAGAGTTTTTCAGAATTTGCAGGATTTTTTTTCATGAAAGTTTCTATAATTTTTTGGAAGGAAAACAATTTTGGAAGAATTTTTGTCGTGAATAAAACTAAAGTTTTAGAGAAGAATGAATTTGATTATAGAAGAAAAATTATAGCAATATGATGTTATCTTATAAACTGAAAAAGTTATGAATTTTGCGTAATTTTTTTTTTTTAATAGTGAAATAAGCCATAAACGATTAAAATTCAATGGATAACTAAACCAGCAAAACACGTGTGGCGACACCCTATTGGCCCGTGTTCCTGATGCAGTTAGCTTCTTTAATTTTTTTTTTTCAATCATCACCCAATACTGCGTCGTTTTGCTCAAAACTGAAGGACACAACGCGTCGTTTTGTCCCATTTTGAGGCGAAAAAAAAAAGGGGAAATTGTGCCAAGTTGCAGTGGACCCACGAAGTAACTACAATCACCCAACTCTTCATCTTAAATGAGAAGGGTGATTTATCATCACTTGAATTTTTTCAATCAACAAAAAAAATCATTGTGCAACCTTTATTGTTTTTATCTTCAATTTTTTAAGATTTTTTTTTGTCATTGTAGGGCTGCTCTAAGTAACACCATTTTAAAAACAACTCTCGTGATTTTTTATTCCATTTAACGATGTTGCTAACGGTGTTGTTAACCACTGGAATGATTTACAAAGTTGGAACATCTGAGAGTTAAATTAAAATTTTTAGAGTTATTTTTAAAATGGTTTGCAACTTAATGGTTATTACAAATTCCTAATTACATACTTTCATATTTTTTAGCTTTTTTAACATTCTATTTTGGGATGTTTTTCAATTAAGTTGTTCCAAATTAATTTAAACTATGTTTTGGAAAAGAACTTAGAGTAATCAGCGGACAATAAATTTACATACACCAGGAAAATGATCTTTTGGTCAATATAGTCACCTCTTTGATCAATTTCATTGACCCTTATTATTTTATCATTCTATTGATGTTAAAGAAATAATGGATGCTAAACGATCACTATATGTTTGGTGCACTATTAAATTATTATGTATGCTTCTAATGCAACAATAACTTTTTTATATATATATTGAGTTTCAATACATAAATAAAAATGAGACTACAATTAATAGTAATTGACCAATGTTTTTTCAATTTATGTGCAACTTGATGATGATTTTATTTTTATCTCATAAGATAAACAAGACTTAATTTCAAAAAATCAAGACTAGATTTTTGGAAAAACAATAATAAATTATAAGAAAATCACATGCATAAATTTCTCGAAACACTAAAACAATACTTCGTATAAGATAAAAATAAAGTCGCACGCATCGCGTGCATAAAAAACTAGTATCAATTGATGGAAGACAATCACGCAAGACATTATTCTCATTCTATCGTTTATCAATATGCTACTCTGTTTTTTTTTTCCCTGTTAACGAGGGAATTTTAACATCGATGCTATTTTTCTTATATATGCACTCGACCAATTTTTCTGATGTTTGTTACTCCCTCCGACCCTCCGTTCCTTGAAGTTCCTATCATTTCCCTCATTTGGACGTTCCTTGAAGTTCCTACTACTCTCATTTTATTCCATTTTAGGAAACTTTATGTTATTTATTTAATTGTGGTGGTCCACCATGTGGAACCCATCATACCACTTGTAATACACTCATGTGTATTAAACAATTTATTTTTCTTTGTTTTTCTCTCCAATCTAAATCTACTTTTAACCTCACTTCTCATATTATATTAGTTTCCATATTTTACACCCAAAGAGTGTATGGTAAGAATTTCAAGGAACGGATGGAGTACAAACAAATAGTCAATCAATGTCAAAAATAGTGGGTGGAGGTTTCTATGAGTCATGTTAATTAAATGGAAAATTTGCAAATAACCCCCACTAAGAACACCCACACCAAGTGATCAAAAAAAATCATCCCTCTTTCTAACACTTTCTCACTCATTTTTTTCATTTTAAAACAAATTTTATCACCCTGCCTATACCAATGACCCAAAAAAAACTCAGCATCCCTCTCTCTCCTATTTTTTAACTTTACCCCACAACACTTTCTCTCACATCCAACTCATCTATTTTTATTTAATTATTGTTAACTAATTACAGTTATACCAAATTTCGTGCGATCACGATTTATAAAAATAATGATTTTAAAGTACACTAATTATTTAATCTTTAGACAATCTTAATGTGGTGATAAAATAGGATGGCAATTATTATGTTATGTTTTGTTTATACATGTTATATACTCCGTAATTCTTATAAATTTAACTTTTATATATAAGTTGTTGATTCAATAGTAACTAGTTTTTAAGTGCACGCTATACGTGCTTAAAAAAAAATATTGTTAATCCATTTTCAAATTTGACGCTTTTTGAATTGTAAATTTTTAAATTGTAATTTTTAAAAATATTGTGTCATTTTTCAATCATAATTTATTTATTTTTTTACCATGAATGTTTTAACTTTTAACTTTTACCATATTGAACAACATATTACACTAAATCATCATACTTCGGCTCAATTAATTAAGCCTTAAATAGGAAAAATCCTTTCAAGTGAAAGGTAAAAACCTATAGGCAAAATCGAACAACTACGCTAAACACCGTGCTAAWCCTATTAGAAAATACCAATAATTAATCTAAAAATTCTCCATACAACTCCACCAACAACTTGTCCTTCATCTTCTCTT
>SNQN01006278.1:0-33537 GCA_008642245.1 Bassia scoparia | reverse complement strand
TAAGCTAAGCTGTTAGGGGAGGCGAAAAAAGTTAGAGAAAGGCAGGTCCAGTCAATTGAAGCCATTCAACAGTGCTGACCCCTTCGGACCAGTGCAGCGTAGATTCCATCGTACCGGATGGTGTAATTTCATCCTTGTGCCCCTATCACAGTTTGATGCAACGGGAAGTCAATGAGGTTCTCATAAATAGTTGTAGGGAAGAAGTTGCAAATATGAAGACATCAAAGGATCCTGATATCCCTCAAACACGATCGTGGGCTAGAAAACTCGTTTTCAAGTCGCGTTAGAATCCGGTTT
This sequence comes from Bassia scoparia, assembly GCA_008642245.1. Classification (NCBI taxonomy): domain Eukaryota; kingdom Viridiplantae; phylum Streptophyta; class Magnoliopsida; order Caryophyllales; family Amaranthaceae; genus Bassia; species Bassia scoparia. The sequence goes on along the minus strand of SNQN01006278.1, from coordinate 33,240 downwards.
CAGAGAATGACAACACTGCTCGCTTTCAAAAAAACTCAGGAACAACAAGCGCAGAATAGCGTTTGATAGACATCAAAGAAGATCAGCGTCAAGATACAGGAAGAAGGAATGTAACTTCGGGCAAAACAACAAGACAAACGGACAAAAAATACAAGGAGTGAGCTAAGGGCTTGGCTATATCATAATGCAGTTTGGTGTAGATTCAGCTGACATGGTGAAGGGATAGCAAAAACAAAGATGTGACCGAGATTTTGGGCTAGTTTGATGATTCCTTTAAATAGTGATTATTATACGTGACACATGTTCGGCATTCCCTTTTAATTGCTGCAGGTCAATACATGTGGTCCTCTAATCCCAGCCAAGGTGACTCAGCCCTATAAAGCAATCGGTCAAAAGAGAGAAACGGTCTCTCAAACTGATTATTTGAATGTAAATGGTTTTATGGGTCCGTTCTCGAACAACTTTTGGAAAAATAGACAAGCAGACAGAGTCAGCTTTGTACAAAACACACTTATGTTCTAACTCGTCTTGTCTCCATAAGCATCCGACACGATTCCCACTACTTTCAGACATTGTTGCTGTAGACCACCTAAAATGTGTCTCTCCAATATGATAATCCGTGATGAACATACGCGCTCTGCCGTTTGTCGACAGTCAGAAAAGATCTTGAATTCGTAAAAGTTGGAAAAATACGTCGATGTCGACCGAATATTGAGCAAAGTCAAAGAAGTAAAAATACTTTCTTCGCGTTTTTCAAAGGTTTTCAAAGTTTCAAAAGGTTTCAAAAGGCGATCTCAGCTTTGATTTCATAAGAATGACCGGTCCTTTCCTAATCCCCAGTAATTTAAATTGATTTTTCTGAATTTTCTATGATTTTCTAATGAATTTTGCAATTTTTAAATACCAGAATAGCAGAAAAATACAGATCATGAGAAATACCTCCGGAATGCGTGGACCTCTTAAGTTCTAAAACTCCTGCTTGGGAGTCAAAGGTTTAGGTACGTGAATCAAGGAAAATCCGAATAAATCGGGAGAAATCAAAAATATTTCGACAGTTTTGGAAAATATAACGAAAAATATTGACCTAGTATAGCAACGTTGAGCCGTTATATACGCCATCAGAGAGCGTATAATACGCTCAACAGGAGCGATAATACGCTCAAAATACACACACGAAATTCCCAAAATTATGGAAAGAAAGCAGCGTATACGTGTATACCGAGCGATATGACGCAGAAGACAGCGTATAACGCTCAATAACAGCGTATATCCAGGTTTATTTGCTCGAAATTATTGCTCGTGCCTAAATCCCCTCCTGCCCTTGCTCAGTCCGGGACACGCTTCACACTCTCACACGATTTCATACACTGCATACCTCTCTCTCTCTCTCTCTCTCGAAACACATGTCAACACATACATATCTTTCAATCAAAGCATCGATTTCATTGCGCGATCAAAATAAGCGATAAAAAAGGGAATTCCTAATTACTCACCATAATCTCGTCATTTCTTTTAATATGACTTAACCATTGTATGAGTTTTTATAATAAAGCTATTTAGAAGGCCTAACCTCGTTATAATAGTTTTTCACTTTTCACGTTTTAATGTTTTTCATTTTATCGGTATCATACGTACTATGTGTGCCTTTTTCTCTTGTTGAATAGCGTTTATTAGACTGAGTCTCATTCGGCTGAACCATTATATCATTGGAGGATACATATTCTTTCTCTCTTGGTAGCAATCAAGAGAAAAAGGATACCATTGCGTTATCACGGACTAATATACTTGTTTTCACTGTGCGTAATGCAAATTCCATTGACTTTAGATAACTGTGTTATCTTGCATTAACTGAAATGATTTAGATCATCACTTTGCAATTAGTCACTCATCTTATCATATTTTTGTTGTTGTTATGTTTACTGAAACAGAGACCGACGATCATTAATCAATTTAACAGAACTAACAACTTTAGGACCGAAGTTAGATAGAGTAGATAGTAGCCTTATTGTTAGAGTTATGAGGAGATACCTGTTAGGAGTTAATATGATATCACAACTTGTCCATAGTCTAATTATAGTCGGGCGATAATTATAACAGATCCTTACAAATAGTGAATGTGCTAACTAGTCGACCTAGGCTAACAACGTAATATGGGTGCATCCACAATTATCAGATTAATGAATCAATTGAAGACGAATAGGAGGTCCGGCTACATGCGGCGAAATTGGGTACGAGATCTTGAGTCTACTATTGTCCCCAGAACTCAGACTGGTTACTATTACTTGAGTGCCATTGTTTGGCAGCCGTAATGTCTTCGGCGAATGCCCGTGATAACTTTCTAGCACTACGGTGGCGACTCCCCTCCTCGACAACACACCACCAGCACTCAACGTGCGGATCCGTGGCTCAAGCCCACGCACAAAGCACCTCGATGTAGACCAAGCCGCGCCGCCCGTATAACCGTAGGCGCGCCACTCCTACAATTGGCGACTTCAGTGAGGTAATCACCCGGTGGTAAGTGACCAGACTTAGAGACAAGTACTCGTAATAGTCCAATTCATCGATGTGTTAATTGAATTTTTGTAAAAATAATTGCATGTACGTCTTCGCATAAGGTAAACTAAGGCACCTTGTGCCAAATAGGGCAATGTCTATGCTCGCGAGGAGACTAACACGTAAGGAGGAAACTACCTTTGTTGCATGGTGGTTACGATCGCATGGCTTAAGGCACAATCCTATCCCGCCCAAATGCGTGTGTCCGTGTTTACTGATGCGTCGCATAAAGAGGTATCTTGCCCATAACATCGCTAATGCTAGGTGAAACTGCCCGCTCTACTTTTAGGCATGTACATCTTTGACTAGACCCAGCCCGGTACCATCATACTCCTAGACCTGGACCAGTTTTGAACTTCATAATCATGTTGTGTGTGTATATATGAATGCATGATAAGTGAACTAGGCTTTAGCCTTAGCAATATCAGATCTTAACAGACATCGACAAAGGCAACTATAGAATTCACTGATCGCTGTGTATGTAGACATAGAGACCTCAACATGTACGATTGCATAATACTCCATCATTGTGGGTAAATAGGTCAATGCCTTGTCGAAAAGAAAAAATACAGGAAAAAAAAAAAACAAGAAGAAAAAAAAACAAAAAAAAAATCGAAACAAAATACAAAGGGGAATAGGATGGACCATGGCAGGTAGTTCAGAAATAGTTTTTTGGTTCATGTAGATTAGGAGATGATTGCATTAGGAAAACATCATTGATGATCAGTGCATGAGTCTTGAAGTCGATGAAGCATCGAAGTAATCTGTCGCTGTTAACTGGGCAGAATTCAACAATGAGCCCCAGCCTTTGGTTCGGCAAAAGCGTAATCAAGGACTAGTTGGGAGCGAGTCAGCAGTCACTCGGTCCCGTACCCCGCAAAGGCACCTTTTCGAGTCCACCATCAGTCCTAATCAATCTCATCACTCACCATGACGCGACACGTATAGGAAGATGAAAGGTCTGCTGACACCGTGGCAACTTGCCAAAGATGGTCGGAAAATCTCGGCCCCAACTCTCTCTTCTCGCGCATAGCTCAAAAAATGGGAAGATGTTCAAAAAGGACACGTTGGATGGGAAAACTATGATGAACACTGAGAATGAGATGTCCCCGTGCTGACCCGGAGAACTCCCTGACTAAGTGTTCGCCAAGATCTCCTCAATTCTCAAGCTCAACTGACGATCCTCTTCTCGCTGTCCATCTCAAGCTTAAGACGCTAACCGTGTCTCATCAAGGTGGGGACTCTGCCTTCATCGAAGGTCATGTCCATTTCGCGCTGTGTGGCTACTGGTGGCCAAGAAATTGCGGTCTTCCTGTCTGAGAAGGAGACTGGAAACTGAGGAGATGTTGCCCTGCTTTTAATACTCTGTTACCAATGAGGGAACATTGCAAAGATCAAACCTCTCCTGAACTTGAAAATCCTGAAACGAAGGCGAAGAGAGGGATTTTACTGCATTTCCTCTGATCGAGAGCTGCTGCACAACTGTTCAATACTCCTCCTCAAATTAAGCTGGTCTGAAGTTTTTCATATCGACTGCAACCAAGAGAAATTCCATCTGCTAGATTATCATTCGCATACAGGCTAGATACTTCAAGTACTTGGATTGCCATGAAGATGATATTGAAAAAAACGTTAACAGTTCTGCACTACACACAAAACCACAGACGTACAAAACAAGAAGGACAAGGCTGCGGTTGTCAAACAATGTTTCTGCACTGCAAGCTACCTTGGTTCCCAAGGAATCAAGTTATTATCTCCTAGGCTGTAGTCCATTGGGCATGGACTTATAATCAACCTGAACGACTTCAAAACAAAGGAAGCTTACAGCCTATTGGACCACTCCAGATCCTCCGCAGGACAAAAAGATAGGAAACTGGATCCAACACGCTACTTGCAATACCATCAAGTAATGGTCATACACTGAAGGAACTTGTTAAGCGAAGAGATGCGATCGAGCAAGACTCGGCTAAGAGATGAAGGCCCAACTCAACCAGTGAGCCAAACATCTACACTCCAACCCGGCCTCACTACTTCTCATCATGGATTCGTGGAGAGGAAACACTTCAGTTCCCACTAGCCTATCTACAGTGAGGTCAATGCTGTCGATGTCAGCTCTATCCCTCCTTCAATGTGCACTTCTGTAATTGGCTTAGGGACAGGCGACGAATGACCGACAACTACTGATGAAGGACTCCAACCATAGTCAAGCCATGACAGGCAGAGAACTTGAAGTAGAAGAATCTTGCTGACGGAACAAAATCCTCAAGGACCAGACAGTGCATGTACTCACACAGGAGGGACGTGTCCTGAGCGTCATCTCCACAGCATGACATGTTCCTAACTCACAGCATTCCACACCTCAAAAGAGAATCATAATCAGCAAACTTAAAAAACCAAAGCCGAACTGAAACGTTGGCAATTGATCGTCACTCAAGAGTAACGATGGCTCTCCTCAAAGCCCTCCACTGAAATCAATGTCTCGGAGCGAGACAACCCTGAAGGGTGGTCCAATTCATAAACCACCGACGCTGTCTCTCTTATGTACGTATTTTCTGATGTACAGACTCTATAGCCCTCCTGAATAAGGCCCTCACTACTGGTGAGTGAATCGGACAACCAGCTTTTGCAACTGCATCAGAGGCCTTGAGAATTAAGCTGACGAAGATCCAGCTATCAACCGCCAAATTCACAGAACAGGCTTGTCTAATGGCCACATGCACCTTTGGACAATGACCACAATAAGGTTGCTTGAAGCTCAACTGCTGTGGATCGTCAATAATGATACTTTCAAGTATACTACTTGGCGTTGCTCAGACAGGCGTTAGCTCTTACATCAAAGAGCAAGGTCTGTACCTTGGAGCCGGTCACTATGTCATGCCGCTCGTCCCAATGAAAAGCAAGCAACTCGAGGAAGTCCTTATAAGCAGTACGATGAGATGGACTTCCATTCGGAATTCTTTGGTCGTACTTGGCTGTAATAATACCTGCGATCTCATTACCACTATGAAACAAGCTAGCTACTTCTGCGCTCGGTAATGAGCGCTATGGATCCAGCAATACGGGAGCATTCCACCTTCTACGACTCCGCCACACGAGAATGAGCCTTGTCGACTGATAAGATCCTCCTTATGTCCAATACCAATATAGGGAACCGGCTTACTATGAGGCCTGAAACAAGGCATTTCTCTTCTTCTGCCACAGAAGAAGACCGCTTGACGATGCTCAAAGAGCGAGCAGCAGTAATGCTTCTGAGAACGATATTCGATACAGCCACCTGCCCCTTAGCGAGCTTACTCTCTAATGGCTACTTCTCAGATAGATGGGGAGAGAATTTCGAAGCTTTGACTCCCTGAACCTCTCCTAGTCTCTGATGAACAATATCCAGGACTCAGGATCTTTCAAGACTTGTGACATTCTTGAAGACTTGGTATACTGCAACTAGAAAACAACCCCTGTTGATGACACTGGGCTTGGTCTACTCTTTGGGTTGGACAAGGAAAGAGGAAGAAGCTACTGTCTCAGATAAGAGCCGGTGGCGAGTACGTCTATTACCCACAAGCTGTTACTCCTGCAAATGACATGGTTCGCGGATGGCGACAAAAACCTGAGATCACTGCAGCCTGACGCCGCATTCGATCATTCACTGCTGCGAGAGCACCAATGATTTAGGAATCTTGGATTCGAGGAAGTTTCTGAGTCGAGCCTAGTCTAAGTGTAGGGAGTCTAGTCTTAGCCAGGTCAAGGACGTCATGTTGGGAGACCACTAAACCTGTTGTGGCAGCTGATGAATTCTCTCAACCTTCTTCTGAGTTTCTGCTTTCGATGTAATGATTTCGTGAATCCTCAATAAGACTATGCCACTTTCGCTTACTTGTCTCTTCTTCCATCCTTACTGTGAGCTCTTAAATCTGACGCTATTTAATGACAAAAGATGATAGAACTTATAAACAATGAAAACATGAGCAAAGTAAAACCCCTCATCATGAAGGCACCGAGAATCAACATTTCCAGACGAATGATGAAGCCACAACAATGGTAAAGATAGGTCTCATGCCATTACTGCACGAAAAAGGGTACGATTGGTCCAGACACAGACTCAAAAATACCAAGGAAGTTTCGGCATGTCTTACCGAACATGCCAGGAATCGAGTGCCACGAGATTTGCGAACATACCAAACATTAATCAACAGGCAAATCCCAGTTAAGCAGAACTAAGAAGAATTCACCCTGATATACACTCAAATAAGAAGACGGTATCAAGCAGTTAGAGGCAAGGTTTCAATTAAGACGCTGCATTACCCAAAAGGGATTAGCAACATATACACCAGCATGAAGAAGGATGGGCGGGCCAATGTAGTGTGTGCATTCAGCGGACCCACAAGCGAAGCCAAAAACGATCACCTTCCCACACCATAAGCATCTGAGATAACACCCGCAAATCTACGCTCTGTTTCCCTTGGATGGGCATGGCTAATTCATATATCAATGAAGATCGCTCGAAAAGGATATGGAAAAGACAACCTCATCACTCCCGATGGGGAAACATATTGCTACAGCCAGTCATGCCCTTTTCGGTCTGAAAAACGCCGAAGCCGATCCACACTGCACGTGGCCACTACCCTTCTGCCATACATATGCTAAGAATGGAAGTATAGTTCATGACACGATATCGAAGCGCAAAGGAACGACAGCATCGAACATCGCTGTCTAGACGTCGTTCGAGCAGGTTCGCAAATACAAGATGAGAACCAATCCGCAAAGCGTGCATTGCATTACATATCTGGAAGCTTCTGGTATTCATTAGCACCGAAGCATCGAGATCGACCCTTCAAAGTCAACACTGCCTCCGTTAAACCACTCTCAAACGAAAGAGATTCGAGATTTGGGGCCTTCATACTCAGCAGTTCATCGTCCAGAACTGCGGCTATGAGCTGTGTGAAAACCCCCCCAAATGCTTTTCACCAACTTCGGAAGAAACCAAAGACTGTGGGATGAACAAATGTCAACAGGCTTTGAACAAGGAAAGAGTACCTCTCCACCCTCCAGTTCCTCGTTACAGACCCAGTTCCGGCTTTACCACACGCGTTCTACCTTACGTCACCTCCACACAGCTGCTGAGCAATGCTTGCTCAAGAAGCTAACGGAGAGGAATGCCATTATATATTTGAGTAAAAGTTTCTTCCAATATAGAGACTAGGTATTCAAATACGGAACGAAGCTGTTGCCTGCATTGGTTGGCGACCAAAAAGCTGCGGGATTATTCTTCTTAAACCCACCAGTCCCCTATGTCTCGAAAGTCTTACCATAATATCTCTTAGGAAGAACAGCTATGAGTGGGCGCTCAAGATGGGGGTTACTTTTCTGAAATGATCTCAGAGATGTATCCCAAAAGCCCATCAAGCGACTCTGTTCTCTGAATTATCTTGCCATCCGCCGGAGAGAAGACCAACGAAAGACTGTGAATTCCCTACGAGATCTTTATGAAGACTGAAGAGGGGACTGTGTTTATACTATGGCTGTCAAACCAAAAAGGAAGCGGGTGGGCATATTCTTGGAATCGCCAGTAAGAGGCACACGCGCTCGATTCCTAAAAGCTAAGACTTCATGTACAAACAACGCAGCTGATATGAAGCCTGCAAATGGTTTAGAACAAGCCCCCACTTGGAGTTGAGAAGTTAAGGTATACGGGAACTTCCTTGTCTCAATCAAACCTCTGGAAATCGGAAAAGTCAAGTGAGAGTTTGTGCTTATCTCAGCAAGTCTAAGACAATGCTGCCCAACATTTCAAAGAATAGAGCTTACCACCCCTTCGAGACCGACAACCAATTGCAGATGACTTGGCCCTAAGTTAGCTTCGATGAATTAACCCCCAACTCTTACCCATATGCCCATTATCATCCGAGAGACAGACCCAAAGCCAGCTTATGTTATTCCTTAGGAGTGAAGAACAGACCTTTCATCAAGTAGGGAAACGAGCCTGTATCCACATCTAAGTTCTTGCAAAACGATGAACACCCTCCCATGCTCGAAGCAAGCACAACAGCCTTAGGCGATGGCATCAAACTATGTGCACACTGAGGTGGAAAACTGCACAAAAAGGCGACCCATGGTCGTCATGCTTTGCATTCCTCAAGAAGAAGCAAAAGTATCATGGACCAAAGTGCATAGGCGGCGTGTGGCATGCCAAGTATGAGTGAGAAGAAAAATGTGGCAAGAAACCAATTTATCCACCCTTTATTATGGGATAACCATGGAAAAGGACTGTCTGACGACATGTCAAAGAAGTGACACTGCAATAGAAGACACCTCACAGCAATTACCTCCATCCGCTGCTAGTATCTTATCACTCCCCCATTGGCCATTTTCCATGGGGATTGACACTAATTGATAGAGATTACCCCTCCAGGACAAGGTGGCCTAATTCAATTAGTCGCCATCGATTATTTCACGAAAGGTGGAGGCATCACTCCTATGTAACTTCGTCAGCGCAAACATGTGGCAGACTTCATTGATCACATAGTAGTTTTGTCGCTTTGGAGGCCACTATGATCAATTCAGACAACGGCAACACATTTCAAAAGAAATGCGCTGATTGAGCAAAGTTATAAATCAAGCCATATCATCAGGTCCTCCCCTGTCGGCCTAATCCAAACGGACTGTAGAGCAGCGAACAAGAATTAAGACAATCATTCGCAAACATGACTAGTAGCCTATAAGATGGGCCCACAAGCTCCCTTTGCCTCTGTGGAGATATCAACTTCATTTCGACTCCACGGAGCCCCCGTACTCACTTGTTTATGGAACAGAAGCTGTCAACAATTGAAGTGGAGGCCCACACTCCGCATTCTGCTCGAAGTAAAGGTCTGAGGCCGAGTGGGTCCGTGCTAATATGAGAACACTCAACACTTCTGGAGGAGGCGCCTCGCCGCCTTAAACAATTCGCAAATCACCAACAAAGGAACGAGGCTTCAACAAAGTTTAAGCCTAACATCAAGGAAGGTGACTTCGGTGTGTAAATCAGCATTGAGTTGAAAAATGTTAGACCCGTGGCAAGTCGCCAATTGCAGTCCCTACATAATCGAACATCTTATCTGGAGGGCCGTAAGGTTGAGAGATAGAATGCGCGACGAGTTGCAAGCCTCATCACACGGAACCAGATTAAAGGAAATACAAATTTATAGTCCATAAAAACCTTGAACATGTACCTTTCACCTCAGCTGATTGAACTTACGAGGGCCTGATTCCATATGGATTACGTAAGGCAACTTCTTTGAAGTGCGGCCCATTAAATAATATTCCCCATTTTCCCTTTGCTCATGCTGAATTCAAAAGGCAATGAAGACAAAATAATGTAATAATGTAACAAATAAGATTGTTGTATTAAAATTATAAGTCGTAAAACATAGTGCTAAAATAAAAAGCACGCAGGCCTACAATAAAAGCTAGGAAATAAACGCAGTCAATCCTTCTTCTCTGCTTTCACATCTTCCTCAATTCTATCTAGTCCTCGTAACACTATTTTAGTTCTGGCCTCGCTCTTTTCCGACAAATCAAGAACACGATCAAAACGAAACTGAGCACGATCACACCTTGCTACCTCTGCAATGCGTTTAAGGTCATCAGAAAGAACTTGAACATTCATGTGCTCCCGAACAACATCTTTCCTCCACCTTCATAAAATGTAGAACTCTCGGGCTTTTTGACTTGTCGTTTGTCCAACACACGAATTATATGTCTACATACTATGCCGTTTGTTTCGAACATCTTACATTCACAAAAGGCTAAGCCACTGTCAGACTTGAATTTGACTGAGTACATGGTYCGTTCATCAGTTATATAGGGCTCCGAGGATTCCTTCCGCATATGCCACACCCGATCCTCCATCGTATACAAAGTAGTGAAACTGTCAATCTCTTTGCGTTCCTCAATAATACAGTGCGTAACCCTTTCACATTTCCTTTGCAGCTCTCTGAATTTGTTGGGTGTGTATATGTTGTTAAAGAATTTCTCGATCCTGTAGCCACTATTCATGATAGGAGGCTTAATTTTCAACCCAAGTTCATCAGCCTCTCTCTCTTGAGAAATACGTTTGTCTACCGCCAAAGTGTACATAACGCTCATCAAACTCACAAGCAACGTGCCCCGGCTTAAAAATTGGTCGAAGAAACTATGTATACTTTCCACCCTTTGGGTTGACCGCATGCCGGCCCAAAAATGGTTTGTCATGAAAGACGGTACCCACATATGGCGTTCTGAATAAAGGTATGCCAACCATTCATCATTTTCCAAGCCATAGTCAGTAACGAACTTCAACCATCGAGTCAAGAAAGACTCCTCATTGAGGCTGTTGTACACAAGATCCAGCAACTCTTCTTTCAAAGACGCATACCTAATTTCACAATCATGTACCAAAATAAGTACAAAAAACCAAATAATCATAACATTAAAAAAACATAACAAATCAATGAACAAATACTCACTTCTCATGAGTACCAAACTTGTGCGGCAACTTCATCATAATATGCCAGATGCACCAACGGTGCTTTGTGTCGGGCATGACTTCCTTCAACGGCTTACGGAAGGCTGCGGCTTGATCCGTAAGGATTCCACCAGGTTACTTGCCATCCATGAACATTAGCCGCTTCCTAAAAACCCACCGAAATGTTTCTGAGTCCTCATTCGAAATCAATGCACAACCAAGTAAAATAGTCTGCCCGTGATGGTTTACACCAACAAAGTTAGCAAATAGCAAAGCATATAGATTTGTCAAATAAGTCGTGTTGAAGCAAACCACGTCATTAAATTCTTTATAGGCAGCCTTGCTACGAGCATCAACTCATATTATATCTTTCAATTTCCCTTCCTCGTCCAACCTGTGAGAGTGTAAAAAGTTAACATTCTCCTGCTGCATTTTGTCAAAATATGCTACCAAGGCCTTAGCATCTCCGCCCTGCATCTTGAACTTCCTATGCTCATGGACACGATGGCGCATGTCTAACTCGGTGAATGGCAAATTCTGAAAGCCCCCCTTCTCCAAAGCCATGCTAATTCGCGTCTTTGTCGTACCAACGCCAGCATTGTAATCGTTTATCACCTTCTTATCGACGGTACTCGTGAAAGACTTCATCCTAAACTCCTTCACAAGCTTCGCATCACTAGGCTTGGGGTTGTGGTTTTTGTGCTCAAGGACAACCCTAGCAATAACCCATCGATCAGCTTCAGTTCTGCACACATATATCATGGCAGTACAAAAACACTTCTTTGAGCCTCGACGCTTGGGATTGCGCAGCTCCTTCAGCTCAACATTGCAACTTGCCAAGTCRTTTGCCTTGTTCTTAAGGTTTTGGTTGTACTTCTGATCCGGATTTCCATAACACTCGCAAGTAAACGTAGAATTACGCCGCTATCCATTCTTGTTCGAACCACGTTGAGCAATCGCACCAAATCCTTTGCTAAAACCGTACAGTTTGTAAAACTCTTTAACATTGTCAAGGGTCTGAAATATTATTCTAACAGCAGGTTCTAACACAGGTATGTCATCTTCATTCCACATAGCCTCATCTTCGCCTACAACCCCATTTGAAACTTTACCCCCTGCCTCATCAACATTACCTCCCACTTCATCAACATCACGGATATTGTCCTCAACATTCAAATCACACCGACTCCTTCTAGGACAAGAGGGATAGGGGGGATTTAATTGACCACATGCAAGAGTAGTAGCACCCCTACCTTGCTCAGATTGAGTGTTGAGCAAGGTAGCGGAGGCTGAATTAGGTGTATCACTACCAGCCTGACTCACTCTAGGAGAACGACTAGGACTGGTTCCCAAATTCATGGAATCACCATGGAGGGTGTTAGTGGTAGAACGACTAGAAGAAGTGATGTCGGTGTTTCCCAAGTTAACAATTGTGTGACTTGAATGATTATCAATATCTTCATCCATTTGTCACTCTAACTAATAACAAAGAGGACAGCAAGACAAGATTCGTACATTAATAATGTTGTACACCATTGTTCAATGGACATCAAAATGCATCAAACAATATTCAGGCCCATGACAAAGCAGGAACACAAGGAACAAAACATCAACATGACGGAGAAAATTATAAGCATGAAAACAACAACTAAATAAAATGGAAAATGATATATTCAACCTCCATGTCTACTACACTCATGGGACTTGCACAACACTACCACAAAGCTAAATCACATCAACATAAAAACCAAAGCAAAACAACCCGTAGTAGCAAAACACATCCTAAGGGCTTACATTGCAATACAAATATCACGTCATCATAAATAATAGTTTGGAAATATTTAAAACCGACATATAATCAAATAGGACAGCAAAAAGACAAAACCAGCAACAAATAATACATTCACATTAGCTCCGATTGTTCAGGAATTAATACATTCACATTAGCTGCAAAATCTGGTACACCAATTAATTTTGGTTCATCGAGGACTAATAAATTCAATTTACTAAATTTACAAAATTAACATCCATTTGTTTGACACTAATAACTTCAGAATAACACAAGAATTGATTTGACACTAATAAATTCAGGAATAAAATTGTTTGGCACTAAATACACCAAATTTACAAATAAGTTTGACATCAAATTCACCAATTAACACAAATTGTATGCAATTACCTCAGCACCAGACGGATTAAATCAATTTTAATTTATCAAAACTCGAAAGAAAATGGAGCACAAGCACAAATCGACAACGAAATTCCACCACCAACAAGAAACACTGCTCTCCAAATCAATAACGACGGTAATATAGCTGTGTGAAATTGGAGACAATTAACAATCAAGAAAATTAAAGTTTAGGGTAGAAAACAACGAACGGAAAACAAAGTAAAACATGGGATAGGAAAAACCCTAATGTTTCTAAGACTAAGGAAAGAGGGAAAAGCTTAAAAAATCGATATGAATAGAGTAAACACGATGTATAAGTTACTCCATGGAGGATGAGTGAGCATGTAACCAAGGTTGAGGGGTAGGGTCCCGTTATGGGAGATAATGACATACTAGAACTGAAGTTAAGCGGCACATGCAACTATAGTCAAACTTCGTTGAAATTACAAATACTGCCATTAGAGATACTTCGCAAGCATCTCCTTGCGATATACATGAAATTCCTAGTTACCCGTGTTGTAATTTATGAGTCTTACCAAGTTCCTTAAGCTTGTGATTGATTTTTGATAAAGTCGAATAAATGCTAATTTTTATGTATGAAATTGCTAATCTAACTTTTGCCAATTTTCAGTTCCAATCACGTGTGCATGATGCATATGCTTTTGTAAGAAAGCTTGAAGCAGAAGCTGGGGTTGATCTTGAAATTGAGAGGAGGAAACTCTTACATGAATTTGGTGATAAGGAGACACTTATTGATGCCTTAGTGCAATATTTTTCCAGGTGTGTTTAAATGTGTCATAGCTACAGTATATGTTTTGATYAGAAATTGAAGTTAATGGAAAAACTTWAGGAGAGTTATGGTCTTCTAGATCCACGTCCATGGTACCTACAAAATATCTCGGTCAAGCAATAAGTTTTCACAAGATACAATGGCAAATTTGCATAAACAAGCTTCCGGATGCTGGTATGTATTCTTGGTCTGACCCTTATGATATTTAATGGGTAGTTTGAGCTGTACTTTTTGGCATATGGCTTCACACCTTACAAGGAGCTTTACACTCAACAAATTTTGAGTGTCCTGTTTGTCCCTTGAGCTTGATTTTTGGCAATGAAGGTTGTTAACTGTGATTTTGGTGTCTTGTTCTTACTGTTTCCCCCACGTCAGRTTAGAATGTGATACAGTCTCCTTTGTGAATTGTTAGTAGTGAAGTTTCTAAGGAAACTATTTTACTTGAAAATAAATTTATTGATAATTTTAGGTCGTCTTTGCCATTTGAGTAATTGGGTCACTCTGTAGAATCAATAATAGCCAATCTTTTAGGGAATTCAGTATTCACTAATAAATTTAATAGAGATAAGGGAAAACTATAGCAATAGTGAACACATAACTGAACCAATAGTAGCGTACATATACAAATTATTGAATTACCTATTTGACTTTGTTTTTCATGAAGAAGAAAGAGTATTATACATCATGGTTTATGGGTTTTATGTAATTCTAATGCATTGATGTACTGCCCACCAATAGAGCAGCAGCATCGAGACTCGCTGCCCTTGGAGTTTGTGCAGGCTGGTACGAGTCCAGAGTAGCAGGCCTGTTTTGGAGGAAGTAAAGGTGGAATCAAATCAAGGTATGGCTCTTCTTCAATGTTATCGTTTAATTTTGGAAAATTTYTCAAAAAACCACCTTTTATAAATTGGTCTTTGTCATAAATCATCTTTTGTAAACGAATTTGTCTAAAACCATCTTATGTAGGATATTCGTTTGTTGACCTCCACCTTGCTGCCGAATTCCGACGTTGACCATCACGTGCCGGTCATGTGCCTTCGTTAAACCCTTTTTTTCCCCTTTTTTGCCTTTCAATGCCTTTTCCCACCCCATAGTCCAAACCCCTCATTTCTCCCATTCTGTTTTGTTTTGCTCCCAATCGAACATTCATACTCCACTTGAGTCAACCGTACTGCTCAGTTTTTTGTTGGCGCAATTGACCTCCATGGTTTGGGTTTTTGTCGAATTGATGAGGGATTCTAGCAAAGGTGAGGGCATATCTTAAAGAGTAATTGACATTATAATTATCATCTATGGGCGTGTTCAGCGTAGCTTTTTTAGGTAGCTTTTAGCGTTCTGACTAGATTAAAAAGCTACTTGGTTAATTTTATTACTGTTCGGCAAAGTAGCGTTTTGAGTAGCTTTTAGTGTTAAATACTACCTTTTTCAAACGCTAGTAGGAGTAGCATTTTAGCTTTTAGCTTTTAAGCTAGGATAAAAAGCTACTTGGTAATTAATTTTCTTCTATTATAAATACAACCGCTACTTCTGCCGAACACTCATATTGATAATTTTATTTTCGTCAYCTACCCGTTACTTCCAACGCTACTTACTAGCTTTTAAGCTACCCGTTACTTATACCGCTAAAAGCTACTTCCAACGCTATCATTGRCGAACACGCCCTATGTCATAAAAACTTGTTCTTTGAATCAAAGATCAAAACCTTATGATT
This sequence comes from Bassia scoparia, assembly GCA_008642245.1. Lineage (NCBI taxonomy): Eukaryota > Viridiplantae > Streptophyta > Magnoliopsida > Caryophyllales > Amaranthaceae > Bassia > Bassia scoparia. The sequence continues at coordinate 17,537 of SNQN01006278.1, read as the reverse complement.
CAATTAGGGTAGTAAACTTTATGATTCAATTAAAATTGAATAAAATACGCAAAACATGCGGAAAAGAAACGAGAAGAGAAGAAAGTAGGGGTGAATTATTGGGACTCATCATAGTCAATCTGCTTCATGCGAGTCAAAAATTGTGAAATGTAACCAGTGAAATACATAGCAATTCTTGTTGTGATTTTAGTGCACTGCATTTGTCTTTGAGTTTGAGTGTTGTACAATTGTACAATACAGAGCAGAGTAGTACGGTGGTCTGGAAGGGGGGGTGTCTGCAGTTGTCGTAGTTGTTGTGGTTGCTGGGCGCAATCGAACGACCACTTTCGGTGGTGTAAGGAACCCTACAAGTGCAACGATTATTAGGCACACTCGAGCAGCCACCTCTTGTGGTGGTTTGGGGGGCCGAATAAGGTCAGAATGTTGTGGGGTGTTGCTGGAGGTCAAAAATTGGGGGATTTTGGGGAGAAAGAGGATGAAGGGCAAACAAAAACTGAAAAATGAAAAAAGAAAATTTAAAAAAAATTGTCTAGTCAACGCCGAAATCCGGCTAAAGGTGGTGGTCAACAACTACGGGTATCACAAAAGGTGGTTTTAGACAATTTCCTTTAGAAAAGGTGGTTAGTGACAAATATCCCCTTAAAAAAGATGGTTAGTGACAAATTTGCCTTTAATTTTCATGATTTTCCGCCTTTGTTAAACTGGAAGAACTTGCTCTTTGTGCAATGGTTGCTTTCTTGTTGATATTATTATGTGTTAGTAGCTTTTAGATCCCATATTGATGTTTTCGCTCATTGTTCTTTTTTAGCTRATTATTGTGAACATATATTTTCTGCAGACCATTGTTGTTGTAGTTGTTGTCCCATATGGAGTTATACATCTTGGCTCCCTAAATAAGGTGAAAATCTTTTCTCCGCATTCTATATCTATTTTGCTTTGAAAATCTGACATTTCTAATGTACTTAGTTCAGTAGATCTGACAACAACAAATAATGGTTGTTTTATTTGTAGTGCTATGAGCATGACCTAGACACTCAATGATAAAGCCATAGTAATATGCTGAGTTACTGATAGGATACCTGGCGAAGGTACTTCTGTGTGCCTTGCATTTAGAGATGGTAATGGGTCRTGGACCCAACCCAGACCCGTTAGACCCAAACCCATTTATAAGGGTCTGGGTTTAGAAATTTTAAACCCATTGGATCTGGGTCAAGTCTGGGTCCAAAGAGGAATGGGTCTGGSTCGGGTCCCAAAACATCAGACCCAGACCCTACCCATGGACCCATATATATATATATACACACACACCCTAAACTTTGTGGAATGAATTAACATGATTTTGTATTTGTTTGAAGCTAGCTAATGAGTTGAACTAGCGATAATTTATGTATTTTGATGATGATATTGTGTAAACAACGTGTACGTTGTGACTTTGAGTTTGATATGTTAAGGTTTTATGAGCTATTTTAATATTTAAGTAATTGTTGTCACTAGTACGAACATATAAAATAGGGTAAAACAATTAATTGAATTAAATGTTCGATTTTAAAAAAATTAAGAAAGACCCATTTAGGACCCTGTAAGGACTCATAGACCCATCAGACCCTGTGAGTTTGGGTCTGGGTCTCAAAAAAATGAGCGGGTCTGGATATGGGTCTAGGCGAACCCGATCCAGACCCTACCCATTGCCATCTCTACTTGCATTATAATCTAGCCTAAGAAGAGTTAGGCCTGGCTGATGGACTTTTATTTTATCCATTTTTATAGGTTTTAATTCATATTTCTGATGGTTTCTTAAAGTTTGTCTTTGGCAAAGCAACCATGTGTCAACATTCAAGAGCAATTCATTTAAAAAAGTATATACATAGATTTTGGTTTGGATAGGTATCAGTTGCATTCAGTCAATATTTGCTTTAATGTTTGGTTTGCATTTTTTGATACTAGTGTCCCCCGGCAAGRGCGCCGTGGTCCACCCTAAAAACAGACAATGTATTTGCGAGAAATTTAATGAAATGTAACCAATTACTTCCTCCGTTTTTTTTTTGTGGGGTTGTTTTCCCCCTCATTTTCTTTGGCGCAGAAATTCAAATAGAACCAAATTACCAAATTCAAATGTTAGTTCATTTATTGGCTGCCAACCACTACATACATACTCCCTCCTACAACAAAAGTCACCAAGTTTTGTTGTCCAAAAACAGCGGCATGAATTAGAAATAGTTTTACAAAAAAATTATACTTCACACACTGAGCACCCTAGTTTTAGATACACTACCGCTAATTAAGTTACAGAATCATTTACAATCCCAACTAATTGTTAATTAGATCATCTCAACCAATTAAGGTCATGTAATACATGCAAGAAGCAAAAAAAAAAAATGGAATGCTTGGCCCTAGCATCAGCTAAATGGTTGCACTCCCTCCCTTCGAACTGAAGGTGCCACCCTAAGTTCAGTGCCATTAATTCCCTACACCAAAAATTATAATCCTTAATGATCGTCATCAAAGACATACATGCATCATTCAATGATCACAATTCATAATGCCTAGTCAATATAATCTGCAAAGGAAAACAACTATTTTCCTCCTCATTCTTAGTCTTTCGTTAATTCTATTCTACAGCATTGGCAACAYAACACATTGCCTCTTCGACTCCCTTTCTCCTTGACCATTTACGAGATAGCTGCCACTAAATAACCCATTCACCCTACAACATTCCAACATTTACGAGATCAATTAAGTACATTACTTAGTTTAGTATAAATCTAGGTAACATTCACCCGTATGTTCAAAAGTTTAGCTAAGTATTTTTAGAAAAAATAAGTTTGGATAAGTTAAGTTCAGTAAAAATAAGTTGAACAGAACAAACCCTATATAAACACTATTCACTGATGTTTTTTTTAATCAAATTTGTGATTTATATGTACTTGGTAAATAAGTTTATAGCCATTGTTAGACTCGTCATAATGTGTAGATTATTAATATCTAATTTGTATAATTTGTTTTCATATGTACAACTAAAGATAATGTACGAAGTATTTGTAAGTTATGCAATGAAAACCGTGAAACTTTAGAGGATTCAAGTATTTGAGAATGGAGGATCGGATACAACTTAATTACTATAGTACTCCGTAATTGACAATAAAGGTTGTATTCTTTTGGCCTTTAAATTTATTTACAAAATGTATCCAAACAACTATTGTACTTTGTAAGAACAATGAGTAATCGTTCCACTTAGCACAAAGTAAAATAATTAACCTTGTAAGATTGTAAAAAAACTTACAWTACCAGAGAGAGTAATCATACAGGACTATTACACCTACTATTTCATTTGTATGATTGATTCACTTCTTGTAGCAAAACTGTAAAAGGATACCTTCCTGAGATCTGTTGTGACACTCCAGCAGATGTCTTGGGCCAGTATTGGGCAAGCAAATCTTTCTGGACACTCATTTCTACTGAGTTAAAGCTAGATAATTGACTATGATGAGAAGAATCTACGATAGAATCTTCACCCAATTGCTTCCCTGGACTACCCTGAGGCTTAAGCTGCTGAGAAAGRTCACTGCAAAAATGGCAGCCATCCGAGTGGGAAAGTGTGAGGGAAACTGATCGCAAGTGAGGAAAAAAAAAGGACGCAAGAAGAAAATTGAAGAAAATTTTATGGGATAATGTCGAGCAAAGCACTCAGCAAAGTGATGGAGGGAAAGCAGAGTGAAGAAATTGGTCCACATGAAGTGATTTGGGATGTAATGACAAAACTGTAAATGTTGGACAAAAATCGACAACAATGGAATCACATGTACACTGTTCTTATAAATAGTGATTCCCTTACTCCCTTTTTTTGTTGTTGGGATGGGATGTGTAGATCAAGTAARTATAGTTTAACAAAACTACAAAAGCAGAATGTTATGAAAGAGATTCTTAAGCAAGCTCTATGGCCTTCGCTTCTTGGGAAAAATCTACAGTCTTAAGGCTTCCTATTAACTGCTACTCATGGACCTTTTTCTTTAATGTGTGGTTAACTTATAAGTCTGAAGGCTTCCTATTAACTTTTACTTATGGACCTTTTTAATTTCTCTAATGTGTGGTTATATATCTTGTAGTAAGTCAGTTGTGATCTTTTCTATTTTTGAGTTCTGTAGTTAATAAATATTGACCTATTTACTTGAGCCTATACCTTGGATGATAATTACTGTAGTTTATGCTTCGTCAGACAGTCTGTATTCTTGTTCTGGTAGATTAGTAATGTGGTTTCGTTGTAAAGCTAGGAGCGTTGAGTTGTATTTAGATGCAAATTATATGTGAAATATTCTAAGTAATTAATAATCATCCCTGTGATAAGAGCATTGATGTTTCTAATATCACTGTAGGCTGAAAATGATCGCAAGCAATATGATTCCCTATTTAGTATCTTTTTTTCAATGTCGAACCTTGTGCTCTTCAATCCTGTTTTGATCTCGCAGTTTTAGGTACGGAATAAGTTTTTTTGTGATTATTGATGTYCATATAGGTTGTCAATTATTAATGCCAAGTGAAAATTGTCTTGGTCGTGTAGTGGTGGTGTGAAATTAGGAGAAATTCAGCTAGTAGTTTTGAATGTGCAAGACAAATTAACACTATTGGTTTGAATCATTACATACTCTAGCTTGAATTAGGTTGGTGGTGCTTGTTTGTTGTCGAATTGACCTATTGTCAACTTATATAAATTTTAATCGATACGCTTATGATAGATCTACCAGTTTAGTAACTATGTAAGTTGTGGTGATGTCAATGAATGCAAACAAAATATAATGAAATTTTATGTCTATTGCAATTTAGCTTAGTGTTAGTTTCTCCTTGCAAATAATGTAAATAGAACGTTAGTTTCTTAGAAAAATATGTATCATTTCTGATAGAGAAATTCAACAAAAAATAGATTTTTACTTGCAACTCACTTTGTTAGGATTTGGAACCTTAGCTGTAGTAGTTTTCTAGGGGTTTTAATGTATTTATTCGTTTTGTATATTGATAATTATTCTCATTTTTTAAGGATATAAAGACCCCACATGCAGTTTTAGATAATTCTACTATTGGCTCTACCTTGATGTTGTTCGTTCCAAATATCCGCTCAGGAAGCTTTGCTGATCGAGCAACGTACGTAGATTTATGGAGGATGAACATGTAAGAATTGATGATCTTACTTTGCATTTGGGCTTAATGTTCAGATGTCCCAAGCCAAGTGCTTTTTATGGGGGTTTAAATGGTCATGGAGGACTTGAAGCAGCAGCTTATGTAAGAGAAAATGTGATCAAATCAGATCTGGCCTGTTTATTCTCAGAATTAATGTAAAAATTTATTATCACTTTATCCTTTGAAGTATAATAGGACACTTCATGAGCTTAAATTGTATTGTTCAGAATGATATACTAGCTCGTTGCTTAAGTCTATTGTTTTTCATTTACGGCAATTATAATATTCACTTTCTTTTTTCAATTGCATTGTTTACTTTCCTATTATCATCTAATGTGGTATTACGTGTAATCGATTATTTTGATAATAAACTAACGTTTAACATACCGTTCGGGGCACTGCGCGCATATTATATATATATATATATATATATATATATATATATATATATATATATTATATATATAATATATATATATATATATATATATATATATATATATATATATATATATATATATGTTCAATCATAATGTTATATGGTTACAAATGGTAACCACAAATGTTATGTTAGTTACCTTATAATGTTGTTTTAGGTAACCAACAAAAGCAATAGTCAATGTAAAAAAAAATGGATTATTTGTAACCATCAATTAAGAAATGGTTACCAATAACATGCTATTGGTAACCATCATATTGTTGGTACCAATAAAATGACTTTAGATAACTGCCACAGAACTAGATCATCGATGTTGGTTACCTAAAGCCCAAAAATAATGATTATCTATGACAATTTTTCCACTAGTGTTACGATGGTCCTAGAGTCCAACTAATAAGTTACTTTCTTGTATTCAATTGAAGGGCTCTGGCCCAAGGACCTCTTGCATTGCGATGGTCAGTCCTTACCCAATTATAACTCAATTAACAATAATATAATGCTTACAAGTTACGACAACTCCTTCCACTAAATACTTAAAAGTTAAAACATCCATTTCAAAGAAAAAGAGTGAGCTTACATATCAACCAAATTGACAAATAGTGATCTCATAACACAAACAGGATAGTAGATACTACGAGGAGGATAAGTGGGCCCCAACAATAACACAAACACTCATTAGCAGCCTTACATTCCCCTCCCAATTATGCAACTCCCATTCAAAATAATCCCAAAAGTATCCACTCTAAATTCCTTGATTCTCATGATCAGCAACACCACTTAAAACAACAACACTCGCACACACTTCATTCAATACAACAACATAGAAAAAGAAAGCAAAGACAAGAATATCCCATCTCATGGCAGCGATATCAACTACATCAGCAGCGACAACAACTACTACCAGCGTCGCATTAAAACTGCGTAGTAGCACCTCGTCATCAACATTCAACTCACTGTCGCCGTTCCTGCAATGCATCAACTACTCAAAGTCCCTTCAGTCGTCGTCGAGGCGGCGGCACGGGGTGCGATGCATGGCCGCTGGAGCAGCTGCCGAGGCGGCTGCTGCGGCTAAGCCGGTGAAGACCAAGAGTAAGTTTGAGATTGAGACGCTGACTAACTGGCTGCTAAAGCAGGAACAGGCAGGGATTATTGACGCTGAGCTTACTATCGTGCTTTCCAGTATTTCTACTGCTTGTAAGCAGATTGGTGCGTTGGTTCAACGTGCTGGGATTTCTAACCTCACTGGTGTTCAAGGTGCTGTTAATGTTCAGGGAGAGGATCAGAAGAAGCTTGATGTTATCTCCAATGAGGTTGCTCTGTCTTTTTTTTTCATTTACTACTAAGCTACTAAATAGTAAATGCTATTTTTTATTGAAGTTCCATGAATCCATGATTATTCATTATTTCATGTTAAAATCTATGATATATTTTAATTGACATTATATTTAGGTGATGTTAATTAAGGGTTAGATTTTATTTTATCTGTTGTTAAGTTTGAATTGGTAGAAGATAAGTGACTATGATTGAAGGATATGATAGTGAATGACTTGAATGTGGATGAAYTTCCASTACTATTTGTTTCATAATTTATTTTGCAAACACTATATATTTTGGGAACCAAGAAATACTAAAGTAAGTGAGTGTACACCACTAGATATTTGTTTCCCTTGTAAAATTACACTTAAAATGCATTTTCATAACTACTAAATATTATCTAACATAATTTTTCGTAACAGTTGACTTTTCARYTATTTTGAGGAAAAAATTTAAGCTAGGAAACCATCAAACTGATCAAAATAATTCTAACATAATGAAGAATAAGATGATATGCTTATTGTGTTGAAATTATTTTGATTAATTTGATCGTTTACTAGGTGAAATCTTTACTCAAAATACATAAAAAGTTTGCGAYAATTATGTTACGAAAGGAGTATTATTAATAACACCAAACAAGTCGTAAGAGTTTTGTTCTCACGTGACAACATTATTGTACAAACAAGTTATCAAACAAACACCTTGGAGGCTTGGATAACAATTCAACGACTTTCTTTCGAGGTTTCTGTGCACTTTTTCTACCTTTTTGTTCCATTTCCGTTAAAACCAATAGTCTGACTCTCATATATATGTCACCTCAATACATCATCAAGAACAAACCGCTCAGTTTATACTTAGTTTTGAAGAGTGGCCTTAAGAAATAATTTTGTCATTTTGACCCCTTGACGAACCAAATAAAGGAAAACAAACTTTGCTAGAAAACGCTTTCCCTATTGAATGAGCTCGTTCAAAGAGTTACTAAGTTGATGTTGAAATGTTGGATAGGTGTTTTCGAGTTGCTTGAGATCAAGTGGAAGGACAGGAATCATTGCGTCCGAAGAAGAAGATGTACCGGTTGCAGTGGAAGAGAGTTACTCAGGGAACTACATTGTTGTATTTGATCCACTTGATGGTTCATCCAACATTGATGCAGCTGTGTCRACTGGCTCCATCTTCGGCATTTACAGCCCCAATGATGAGTGTATTGTGGACACTGATGATGACAGTGAGGTAACATTTCTCAATTTCACTTTTATTAAATGAATCAGTAAGAATGATTGGGACAAATGTAGGAGWGTAGGACATAATAGGTAGATCGAGTTRGACATAAGTTTCTGATTGCAGCTTACAGTTTAATTTGCACTCTGTCATATGACATATATTGATATATGATGAAAGTCAAAACCCATAGTTCGCAAGATATAAGCAACATTCTGTATATATGTATAGTCTACTAGAATACACAGACTGCAGTGATCATAACAAAATCCGATCCCACTTTTTGAGTACCACCTTCCGAACTTTGCTAATATAACATCCGCACAAGTATATGATTATGCACAAGTGTAACACTATATCAAATGCTTTCAGCATCTACAAATACTCTCTCAATAATTTCTTCTTCGGTGATGGCTCTCTAACAAGCACAGTAAACTATGGTCTGAAAAATGCAGCTAAGCACCGAAGAGCAGAGGTGTGTAGTAAACGTTTGTCAACCAGGGGATAATCTCCTTGCGGCTGGGTACTGTATGTACTCGAGTTCCATAATCTTCGTACTTACAATAGGAAAAGGAGTGTACGCATTCACATTAGACCCCATGTACGGCGAATTTGTACTAACACAAGAAGAAATCAAGATACCAAAATCAGGGAAAATCTATTCTTTCAACGAAGGTAATTACCAACTATGGGATGACAAGTTGAAGAAGTACATTGATGACCTTAAGGACCCAGGGCCGAGTGGAAAACCTTACTCTTCCCGTTACATCGGAAGTTTGGTTGGAGACTTTCATAGAACAATACTGTATGGTGGGATATACGGGTACCCTAGAGATGCCAAGAGCAAAAATGGCAAGTTGAGGCTCCTGTATGAATGTGCACCGATGAGCTTTATCGTTGAGCAAGCGGGTGGAAAAGGATCCGATGGCCATAACCGGATTCTCGACATTCAACCCACTGAAGTAAGCTCATAACAATCTACTATTCAAACATACTTTTGTCGCTTAACAATAGGTCACATTTCGTCGTTGTTCACAAGTCCAATGAATTTAAGTACTCTTCTTTTAACGTGGCCTTTTTTGTTGTGTTTTTGCAACAGATACATCAGCGTGTACCACTCTACATTGGCAGTATGGAGGAAGTAGAGAAACTAGAAAAGTATTTGGCATAACTGTTTGTTTGGAAAACAAATAATGATGTGGGAGTTAAGTATAAATGGAGATGCTCCTAACCCTTTTTGAATATCGAGCTTGGGACTTGGGAGTGGTACAAAACAAGTCCCTTCTAATATCTATTATTAAATTTCCTATCTTTAAATGCTTAGCTCAATATCTTATCTTGGGAATCATAATGTTATGCAAAAAAATTGGGATAACTATTCGGAATTTTTTTCACAGGTAACATTTTGTGTTAGAGTGTTCAAAAAATTTCGATCCTGCTTAGTTCAATATTTGGGAATTATAATGTTATGCAAAAAAATTGGGATAATTATTCAGAAATTTTTTCACAAGTGACATTTTGCCTAGAGTGTTCAAAAATTTCCGATCCTATACGTGATCCGATTGATTCAATCCGGAGAATCGGATAACCGATTCGGTTTGTTTTAACAAGCTAGTCTAGGTTGAATATAACATGTGCATGTTGAACAAAACCATCCAATATTATTAACTACTGTTGTTATCCCAGACAACATAGCCTTGTCAAATGGTATGATATATAGGCTTGTTTGCCTTTGCCACTCAACTTCGTTACTTGAAATGACCATAACTTAACAAAATCAAACTTATGACCTAGCAGAAAAACTCTTAAAACAAACTTTGACCTCTTACTTGAATCATTCCACAACTGCCAAGRAGTCTGAGACATAKTTGCATGTCTCTTTAAAGTTGACCATTTCAACACTTAAAAATGCAACCAAATCATCTCAATTTTTATGGAGTCATAATCAACCATATACAAACAGTATCCCAGAGGATTGCCCGGCAGCATCACTAATTCCACGACATTTCTCATAATAGAATGATGATATAATTACATCTACAGCCAGATAATAATAACGTTGTTAATGTAAAAATCTTCCGTCCAAGACACAAAGTTAATTCACAGGCTCCAGAACCTGGAGAAGACACAATACTGTTGCAAATGGCAACACAATCTGAATAGCTCGTTTCTCAAGTTCCTGTCCTATACCCAAACATGTATAATGCATCTTTGCATAACACCAATATAGTTACAACATATCAAAACTATACTCAGGCATGTATAATTCACAATCGCACACAAGTAAAATCATTGAAAAAATAAAACCGTTAACTTGAACAATATTGACATTATACCAAAAGCGGCTACAGGTTCAACTTCTGACAGTGAGTAGAATATTTCATGTTCCAACTCTAGATACTTAAAATATTTCAGTATAAACAACCCATAACTTCTAATTGAAAGCTAAAATATACAAACGGCTGCATTTCCTTAAAACTCTCACACAACGAAACTCACTCCTATTCTAAATGTTGTTTTAATTAAAAAAAACTACTTAATCGAGCCTTGAGATAAAGATAATTTGGAATCGAACCTTGAGATCTAAGCTTTAGAAATATAATCGAGCAAATCTGTTATGAYGCATCAGTAGACTTGAAGTGAAAATCATCAATTGTTGAGAATACCAGCCCTTCTTCCTCCAGACATGTAATTGATTCCCTGGGGAAATAGGAAAATAAACACGTCCATTATACTCAATCCAAGGGTGGGGGATCATTTGAAGGAGATAATAATTGATGAAGATGAAATATAATTACATGATTTTCTCCACAGGCAGCTTCAAATGCCGAGCAATTTCATCCCTGTGTACACCCGTTAATTGGGCCCTGTAATTAAGTAATTTTTTTGATTAAAACAACATTTATGTGTGCAAGTATATCACACATGAAGTATAAAAAAATAAATACTTTTGCTCGAAACCTTAAACTAGTAACCTACATCATTCAACCCACTTATAAACATTAAACATGTACATAATATGTACGGTTTTTTTTTTTTTGTAAAAGCTACACTAAAGAGGAAATGGTAAGTTTTTCAAAAAGCAATATTAAGAAGATTAATCTTTACGAGGAAAATTGCAGTACACAAAACATACAGGGATAGTGCTTGTAAGGTGAATTGATACTTACAGGCTAGACGGTTGTTGGAGAAATTCAACAATCCTCTGGGCAACATCATTTAATCCATCAACACTCATTTGCACTGAAACCTGTAATAGGGTGAGATGAAGTTATATATATATATATATATATATATATATACACACACAAACAATATGCGAAGATTAAGAAGGTCATTAAAACACAATAAGTCAATAACAACAGGTTCTCAAGCTCACTTGATTAGGTGGAGATGATTGAAATCCATTGGATTCTAGTTTAACTGGGGTGCTTTGTGATGATTCCATCACCTGACTTTGAGACAAGGAGTCACTTTTCTGCACAAAGAGGAAAGAGGACGTTCAAAGTGAGTGTCATTTAATACAAATATACGCTTTTGAACACGAGGAAACTTCTTCACTAGGGGAAAATAGATACCTGTGACTTAGTGTTTACAACATGCTGGTGAATGCACTCTACATAATGGAGGGTAACCTCATTGAAATCACAAACAGGCCTGCAAGTACCAGAATCCAACCGCTTCAAAGACATTACCGTACCAAATAATTGAAAAACTGTAATGAATCATTGTAGTATTGACATTTTTCCTCAATTTGAGTTTTGCAAAACAAACTATAACCTTCCTTCTTCAAGATATAACAAATATGAAAAAGGAGCAGGACACCTAGGCACAGTTTATTTACATTACAATTATAATCAACTTGTTCCCTTGTGTACCCTTTAAGTACTTCATCGGTAGCATATATATAGTTTCTATATAAGAAAGGTGTCCTATGCTGATCGGTGAGAACACATTCACATATACATGAGATGAGAAAGAAGTAAACAATGAAGAAGGATAAACATCAACAAATTCATGTATCAATTCACTCAAAATGGATCTGAATAAAATGTACACATGAAAACAGGGAAGAATGCAACTAATAAAAGTGCATGATCAATAAGATAATTCTGTGATACTAATAAAAGTTAACCATGATCAATAAGATAATATTCTGGAAGAGTGCAACTCATGGCTGAAACATGTAAGCACAAATGTATGACCTACTGTTGTGAAAGCAGCATTTTGTGGAAATCGTTCCATCTCTCAAGGCAACCATGAGGTTACACAAGTCCTCTTCATAAAACATCTAGGTTGCGGTTAATTCTAAAGTCTTTTGATTTTGATGTTTCCATCTGGAATAAGATATCGAATATTCCATATGGTTTAATGAACTCTCCCCAGTCCAACTGGATTTGTGGTAAGAGTCGACAATAATAAACAACAAAATTGAAAAACAGCAAACATAGAAGAAACGGATTTCAATGCCTGCAGAATCCCTTATACTAAAAGCTGGTAGTTACTATTAGACCAAAAACTATGTTCAATATGTTAGCAAGAAGCATCTCATTTCAGCTTCAAAGCCACCTTATCCCTAAGACCAAAACCAAAGAACCAGCAAGAAACAAGCAACTTACTATTATCAAACTATTTTAGATATATTTTGATGCTTTATGATTACAAAATTTTCAGCAATCATCACAGATCATAAGAGAGATCACAAGAATTTTCATCAAACATAATGAAGAATTTGTAAGGGGATTAGACATACCGGACGTTAAACACAACAACTTCTGTTTTGCCTTTGGAGATCTTCAAGTGACCAACGAGCACAACATAAATGCCATCTCTGTCACAATGGAAAAAAAACAAAACAAAACATTGTCGAGTTATTAACAATCATTGTCACAAAATCTCACATCTAATGAATTCTAACAAGAACTTACTCTATAACATCCGTTTGCTGTCTATCAAAAGCCTCATTCAGCCTGCATACGAGAATCGAAAAATGGGTGTAAAAAAATTGCAAGTTGATGTAGAAGCACAAYATTTTGGACATAAAAATTGGACAAATTACCATCTTTTACACCCAATACGTCCAGTTCCATCATCGAGAGTAAATGAAACATCAGTATTTTTCTCTGTTTTATCATATACCATTCCAACCAGTTTCACCTGAAGCAACAAGTATCAGCAATATGCCAATACCCTCGTTTCTCAAAAACAAACGCACAAAAAGTCACAAACACACACCCACGAAACAGACATGTTATTAAGAGTCCATAAAGGTTCAAGCTTCAGTGTCTCGAAGTTGCTAGATGAACAACATAATACTCGGATAACAATTGAATTCCATTGAAACTACTCACAACTTCTTAGCATTTGAAAGTAACTATAAAGATAACTAAAATGGGTTATCCCCTCGCCACAATAGAACACAAATTAACGATGAAACCTGTGACCACAAATTCTCATATTGATAAAAAAAAAAAGTAAAATATTCAGTTCTTAATCCTCACTATGATAAACATTCAATGTATAATCAAATTTTCGGTTCAACCTTATTAACAATTGCAGATTGGAGTGGGAAAAATGACGCSGACTACAATACAAACCCTATAAAAACTGCAATATGCTTGTAAATCAATTGCATTAGATTTCTAGAACATCGATCAACAAAAAAGATAAAAGGGAGTCAGCAACAAGCGATTCATAAAATAATWATTATAATAAATATTATCAGTTGAATAAAAGAAAATTACATTGGTAACATCAACGCCGTCGATGTTGAGATTGGATTTATCACCGGTAAAAGAGTGAAAAGCCTGGCTGATTTGCTTCACTGAAACTGGAACTATTCCTTGTGGATCTCTGCTCTGCTCCAATCGCAGAAAATTTCAAAAAAAAAAAAAAAAAAAAAATCAAATTAGTCAGTTACAATTCGAATAGAAGAGAAAAACAAACAAAAAAGGGGAAAGAAAAGAAGAGGAAGAAAGAGTATACTTTAGCAGGAGAAGGATTAGAATCAGATTGAGTGAACTGAGAGGATGAGAACCCATTATCAAATTGGCTCTCAGAGAACATCATTTTTTCCCCCAAAAAGATGAGAATACTTTCAACTCTCTATTTTTTAGGTTGGAGACGAGGGTTTTGTCATCTGTACATCTTATGAGCTCGTTTTCCCGCCTTTTCTTTGCATTTCCCGCCTTTTCATTTCTAACATTTCACCGCACTAGAATTGAAGGCAACTAAACCAGCTTGTTGGTTGACTTTGACCCTACCAGTTGGGAGAACAGTTGTATTATTTTCACAACGCAGATCATCTTGTCGAGCAAGAAAAGATTTTTAGAAAATTTTCTTACAAATATTTTTTGGAAAGTTTTTCTTTAAAATGGTTTTATGGAAACTTCAAAGATGATCTGGTGACAATATATGTTTGGATATATGGTAATTACTTGAGATGCAATTAAAGTAACAAAAGATATTATATCTTCTAAGTATGGAATAATATCTTATGGAACTTTCCTAAAATATAAGAAGTAGATATATTCTCATTTATCTCTTATATTCTAGGTTTGCATCACTAGTAATTGCTAGGCCTTTGGCTATAAATATCCATGCATATAGACTCACGAATTAACACTTCTCTCCACGTTCTTAAAAGGTGTATTTTTGAGAGAAAGAAAGAAAGAGAAAAAGTCCAAGGCCTAGATCAAGCAAGCATTGTTCATACACAAGAGTGCACACATATTGAGCGATTGAATACTCTTGTAAACTCATAAAGTGAGTAATTGAGAGAAAAGTAAGTTGTGTTGAATTACCAACGAATGGGTTGGTGATTGGGTAGCTATTGATAGTTCATTAGCGAGTGCTCACTACAACAAAAATGCTGATATTTAGACCCTTTTTTTTCAACCCTTTTAAGAAGGGTCACACAAGTAAATTTCACGCAAAAATGATAACCCATATATTGACCCTTTTATGGGTCAAGCTGATTTTAGACCAATTAAAGCGTCAAAATACAGAAAAAAAATCACATGTTCCTCACGTGTTATTCCACATTTGTTTTTTCATATAAACTTTTTTTAATTTGTTTCCTCCACGATCCCGCAAAAACACTCCCACGAACTGCATACCTCTGCTTCAATTGTACTGTTCCTTCGTCTTCTCAATCCCTAGCCAAGAAATTTGCAACGACAACCTTGAGTCTTCAAATCTAAATTGTGTTCGATTTGGCTAATTAAAAGTGATCAAGCTGTAATCGTGAAGAGATTGATTCGCGAATTGAAGTTTTCTCTATGTATTGCCGCCATGGATTACTTGTTCAAGTTATTCTCACCATAAATTAAGGTTTTTTTCTGTAAAAGTCTATGTATATACTGAAAATTAGGACATGTATGTTGAGTTTTAATGGTGGTTTGTTAAAAATTTTAAAATCTACATTGAGTTTGATGCGTAATTTCACCTGTATAAGTTTTTGATTCGTTTTCAATGGGTAAATATTGATATAGTATATAGATTTTATTTGATAATCTTAATTTTATTTATAATTATAAAACTTGAATTGTTATATGAAGTTAATTTCATTTGATCATATCATCAGTGTGATCGAATGGCTGAATATGGAATTTGCTAATCTTAATTTCTTTCTTTTTTGGGGAAGAATATAAGAATTGAAATTTAGTCTACTAACTTGCAAAATATGGATTGCTGAAATTAAGAAATTTGCAGGTCATAGGGTATCTTCGATCGATATCGCTTTGATATCACTGCATGCATGTCAATTTTTCATGGTGAATTGTTGTAATTATTTATAATTTGCATTGTTTTTTTATTTCATTGGAAATTGGGATGATTGTTAGCAATTTCTTAATTTCGTTTTGAATTTTATACATTATGATTGTGTTTGGTATTCTTCAATTCATTTATACTTATATTGAACACCATTATTGAAATTGATAAGAAATCTATTTAATTGGAAAATATGAGAATTTGAATTCTAAATTATGAGGTATGATCTCCATCAACTACTGTTCTAAATTTAGAAATTGAATTCTAAATTTGAATTCACTATATTCAGTAATTGTAGTTCATTTATACTGCCTCATTTGGACCTGTATTCATCTCATCACAGAGGAGCGACTAACGGACTACTCAAGCTGCATAATTGATGAGGAAGACTGGGAAGAGTAGTTAGGTAGCATGCATGAAACCACGAGAACACCGAACTGACTCAGAATCTGCATTKTTAGTTGGGAATTRATTTATGAGGATTATTGGAATATTAAAATATGAGCACTTTAMTTGTAACTTCAGTAGCTTGAGTTTGCTTAGTTTAGGTTTTATGCCCCTAATSAATCATGAAAATAAAGAGAAAGTGGCTGAAGTTTTTGCTTAGTTGGGAATTGTTCGTGATGTTTTTTTTTTAATTTTTTGTTTTATGTTATAAGTTGTTACTCTGTTAGGTTAAGGTCCTTTTTGCATTGTGTCATATTTTTGTGTATAATATGCTCCTGCAATCCTGCCATTGAAATTTAGTAGATTCACTCTATTTCTGTGCTTAGTCTCTATTGGGTATTCTGTATTTCAGGACGCATATGTCATTAAGTGGATACAACAAGTGCGGGATTTTCAACAATAAGTCATTGAGATAATTTGCTGTTTGGCAGCATCCTCTCGAACACGGTAACTTTAATTTTTATGCATGTCTATGCACTAGTCTTTCAACATTACTACATATTTTTATGCTGCCTTGAATCTAAACAGCCATTCAGATGAGTAAATGGTTTAATTTTAGCCCAATAACATGGCAAGGAAAATGTGATAATCCTACTAGTCATTGTGCAAAAGTTCTGCAATTTCGTGGTTTCTAAGCTGTCTAGCTTTCATTTTCAGTTTGATGTCTCCAGGTTCATACTTCAATATGCATTTTGTCGTAGATTTTTTCGTTTATGTATTAAAGTTATTGTTTGTTTGATTTTGATCATACTAGCCGTTGCACCGCGCGCGATGCGCGCGGTGCCCCGGACGGGCTAAACGAAAATCTAAAAGTAAAAATGATTGATTATAAATTTTATTATCACGTTAAATATTATAATGGTTCAATATCTAGAAGAACAAACAACAAAGTATGTCTAATCCTTTATTMAAGAACTTAGAARTTGTAARAAGAAAAACTGCATACCTTTCCTTCATTCATCAAACAACCCACTCATTTTCCTTCCTATAGTTCTAATAATGAAGATACAACATAGAAAAATCTTTCCTATCAGATAAATGAAGGGAGTGAGGCACAAGTGATAACTATAATAAATCATGGCCAATTGTGATACCTCATAGCAACGCAACAAAAAAAGTAACAATTTCTCCTATATGCTTTCTAAAAGTGTCCATATATTTTGATAGGTTATTTTTT
>SNQN01006277.1:13870-39619 GCA_008642245.1 Bassia scoparia | reverse complement strand
ACACACCCCAACGCATTCACATGCGGATTCCATGGCTCATTCCATGACACTGAAGCTGAGGTCAACGCCCCTTGCCTAAGGCGGGGCGAAGCCCTACAGTTTCCCTCATTCTTATGCTCACAATCTATCTGAAGGGTGGTTTGATCATTGTCCTGTTGTCATTCATTTGTATCAAGTCTCTCCCTCTGTTAAGAAACCCTTTAGGTTTATGGCTCTGTGGTCACTTCACGATCAGTTCTTTGCGACTGTTAAGTCAGCTTGGGAGATTCAGATTACTGGTACTGCTATGTTCTAACTCACTCAAAAACTAAAACATCTTAAGCCTCGTCTCAGATCCCTTCACAGGTCTTGTGCTGATATTAAAGTAAATATGAAACTGTGAAGCAGCAACTTCACCTTTTGCAATCTGATATCCAACACAATCCGGTGGTTGATTTATTTGATAAGGAGGAGCAATTGTTACAGGAGTTCCATGGACTTAAGAAGATGTATTTCACTTATTTGCAACATAAATCAAGGGTTCACTAGATGAAGGTTGGGGATGATAACACATACTTCTTTCATCGAACTATTAAATTGCAACAGTACAGAAAGAAGATCTTTACCATACATGATATGCATGGAGTTTTTTATTCTGATCAGAGTAGCATAGCTGCAGCTTTTATTGAGTTTTACTAAGCTTTTCTGGGGACTATTGATGCTCCTAGAATCTCAGTTAGCGATGCTATAATGCAACAGGGTCCAGGTTTATCTCCTGGTCAATAAGCTAGTTTGTTGGATCCTTTTTCTGCAGCTGATGTTAGGAGAGTTTAGTTTTCTATACCTGGGGGCAAGGTTCTAGGCCCTGATGGTTATAGTAGTCTTTTCTTCAAGAAAGCTTGGGAGTTGGTTGGTGAGGATGTTAGTTAGGCAGTTCTACAATTCTTGTCTAATGGTAAACTTCTCAGGCCTTTGAATGCAGCTACTATCACTTTGGTCCCTAAAGTTGATATCCCTCAGTCTGTGCTTGACTTTAGGCCGATTGCCTGTTGCAATGTTGTGTATAAGTGTATCACCAAGTTTATGAGTCTTCGGCTTAAGGAAGTGCTTCCTTCCCTTATTGATCCTAATCAGACTCGCTTTATTGAAGGTCGAAAGATTTTTTATCACTCAAGGATATTGTGTCTGGTTATGGGAGGAAGAATTCCCCTAGTGGTTGCTTGCTCAAGGTGGATATCAGAAAGGCTTATGATTCACTCCGTTGGGAATTTCTTGAAGATCGAAATGCTTATTGCTTTTCAATTTCCTCCTCACTTCATCACTCTTGTTATGACTTGTGTATCTTCTCTGCATTTCTCTCTTTGTGTTAATGAGAGTTTGGAGGGTTTTTTCCCTGTTAAGAAACGCTAACAATAGGGTGACCCTATGTCTCCTCTGCTTTTTGTTATGGCTATGGAGTATCATTCTCGTCTTCTAGCCCTAGCTGGGGTACAGAAAACTTTCCACTTTCACTCCAAGTGCAGAGCTCTACGGCTTAATCATCTAGTCTTTGCTGATGATTTGATCCTTTTTAGTAGAGGGGATAAGGATTTTATGTCTTTTATTTTCCGTTGCCTTGCCACTTTTGCTGCCTCTTCTGGTTTAGTATCTAACACTGGCAAGTCCAATGTCTATTTTTTTAATGTGGATTCTGAAGTTAAACAAGATGTCATTGAGATGAGTGGCTGTCAGGAAGATAGGCTCCCTTTTCGATATTTGGGAGAGAAAGTGAGCTCTAAGAAGTTGTCTTGGGATGATTACAAGGTCCTAGTTGATAAGATCACAAGTAAAATCAAGACTTGGGGATGCAGATCTCTTTCCTACACTAGTAGGACTATTCTTATTAATTTTGTCCTTCTATCTATGCATTCCTATTGGGCTAATATTTTTATTATCCCTAAGAAGGTCTTTCAGGATGTGATTGCCATTTGTAGGAATTTTCTTTGGGATGGGAAGGCTACTTCTACTAGATCCCCCCTATTTCATGGGATATTATTTGCAGACCTAAGAACAAAGGTGGTTTGGGTATACATGATTATGTTATGTGGAATATTGTCTTTCTTGGAAAGTTTATTTGGGATATTGCTCGGAAGCGGGATAGCCTTTGGCTTAAATGGATCTCTCACTTGTATCTCAAGGAGAAAACTTGGAAAAGACTTCTGTGTAAATCTAACTCTAGCTAGACATGGAAACAGTTATGGAAGATCAAAGAGACTTTTAAAGCTGGATAAAAGAAGGACATTTGGTTGCACAATGCTTTTGGGTATATATACGGTAGCTAGTGGCTATTAATGGTTGCAAGCTGAAGCAGATGTGGTTCCTTGGAGTCAATGGGCATGGAATAGACTTAATATCCCTCGTTTTAATTTTGTTTGCTGGATGATTTTATGGAGAAGGATCCGTGTTAATAAGGCTACTTTGAAGTCTTATGGCTATATTGATGATGTCTCCTACCCTCTTTGTGGTTTGGAGAATGAGGATGTGAACCACTTATTCTTTGCTTGTATCTATAGCCAGAGATGTTATAAATAGTTACAAGTGAGACTTCAATTGCAGTATTTTCCTTTGTCTCTGGAACATTGTAATGAGTGGTTGTCTCAAATACGTGGGAGATTCAAAAGGAATGTGTTTCGTGCTTGCTTTGCTGGTCTTGTATCTCTCATATGGCAACAAAGAAACTTGGCTTTGTGGCATTATCAGCTCAGGTGTCCCGAGATGGCTATGGATAATTTGCTTTGGGATGTCTTTTGAAGAATTTCTCTGTTTATGCCTAGAAAAACTAGTGTTGTAAATAAGAACTGGCTTAGAGCTCCGATGGTTTAGTCTTATTGGTTAGGTCCTTTTGGTTTTTGTTGGTTTGCTCTGTTTGTTTGGGGCTGTTTTGTTCTGTTGTTTTGGTTTGTTTTAGTTGTTCCCTGTGTATGTTTCTTCTTGCTTCTACGCTTTGATAAATTTTTTGACCTTTTAAAAAAAATTAAAAATTCAAAGTGCAAATTCAAGTTCAATTCAAAGTACAAGTTTAACTTAGAATTCAAATGCATATGTCAAAAAGCACACTGCGCACCATGGGGGGCTACATTGGGAATTTGAGCCATTTCCCTTTCTTTCTTCACCATCAACCTCAACCACACATTACGACCACTCAAACCATTTCCAACTGAGCACTGTTTAATTTCAATCACAAAAGTCAAAATTTCAGTACAACAGTGGTCTGATTCCACAAGGATACGTAGGAAGCCTTTTCTTGAGGTATGACCACATTAACAATAAAACGCTTGAGGCTCGTTGAGCGATTTGACTTGGTAAGAATTTCGTAATGGTTTTGCCAGTATAGACTCATGCTTTAACAAACATCATAAACCAACCTCACATCTAGCCAAATCTTTCTCTAATCACTTTTCAATTAGCAATTCATGTTACCTTTCTCTAATCACTTTTCAATTAGCGCATTTCTATATGCCCTCTTTAATAAGCACTCTTTTATTGACACTCAATACTAGGATTAGACTCTAGTATTGTCATTTCACGTCTTAAACCAGACCTAGACATGTTGCAATTTTGTTTGTACCTTTTCGTGACCTAAACCAAACTTGGACATGTTGTGTGGTATCGAACAAGGCTGTACCAACCCTTTCTGCACAAGGGACGTAAGACCAGATCTATATTACCTTAGGATAATCCTCAATCTCGAACTAGGTCATCTCTTTTTTCAATTACAAGTTGACACATTTAATTTCAAGTTGCCTCTAGCATTAAACCAGACTTATGCTGTGACCTTAATCCAGACTTAGGTCACCCTTACCTTACCTTGAGCATTAGACCAGAACAATGCACCTTTAGAACACCTTTTCAATTTCAAGGTAACGGGTCACAAGCTAAATTGCATACAAGTCTCTCTCCAGGCATTAAATCAGACTCATGCCATCTTCGTGATAGTCCTTAATCATGAATTAGGGCTATCGTTTACAAGTCGTCATTTGTCACATGCTACGTTATTTTGTCACTTGCCATTTCAATTGTCACGATTGACTCTGGAAGATACATTCTGTTGAGTCCCTTCGGTTTTTTATTGATGACAAATCGTTACAGGGAACATGACACTTTGATTGATGACATAGTTAGTCACAAGAACCAACTAATATAACATACTGTTTTCCTAGGCAAGTTCGATGTTACATGTGCTATTTATTGGATCTAACACTACTACAAAAATGGGGAAAATCACCATTTTAAGAGATTGATTAAGTCAAGTCACCGGATATTTACAAATACCGGTCTCATAAATCCATGTAAGGGACTGGTCATATGAAAACCAGTCTCTTAATTCTATGTAAGAGACCAGACTAATAAAAACCGGTGTCTTATACTAATTTATATTTTTTTATTATTGTTGCTACACGCCTCACCTCATTACGGTTACCTCAATACAAGCCTTACAAGTGTTATACCTTAATACAACTTTCTAGATATTTTTTCATTTACTTATACACACACCTCTCTCCACACACATCTTTTTTCTCTCTCCTGACACATTTGCCGTGATTATTCATCATTCATCTCTCATTTCTCATTTCAGACCTTCAATTTAAACCACCCATTTTCATCTTCAAACTATGCTTGTTGCTCTTAATTAATTCGTTTTTATCATTCTATTGATCTTTCTTATTAGCTTGTTGCTCTTCATTCATTCAAAGGTCTACAATTTTGCTCGATTTTCATTTATTCGTTGTTCGATCTGCAAGCTACTCTAGTTTTACACAGGAATTTCATTGGTAAGTTTATATTTAATTTACTGCATATTAGATTTCTTCTATGTTTTTTTCGGTTTTTTTTTTCGATTTTCCGATCTATTTTTTGGGGTTTTCGGATTTTAATTTCATAGATCTGGGTTTGTTTTAATTTTTTGTTTGGTTTTTCTACTTTGAGTATTGTTATGTTTTTTGGGTTTCTTTTGTTTTACGTTTTTTGAATTTATGAAAATTTGGTTTATTTTGTTTTACGATATTATTAGGTATTTTTTGGTCTTTTTCTGATTTTTTTGTTCTAGATCCAGTAACTTGTAATAGAGCTTTTTTTCGATTTTATAATCTTGCAGATCTATAAATTAAAAGAAAACTTCTAGTTTTTCCATTTTTGTTGTTAAATTTCTGTATTTTTCGGAAATTTCATTTGAGTGGTTTTTTGTTTTTTGATTTTTAAGATCTTTTCCGAGTTTTTTTTATAATTTTGATCCTTGATTTTTTGTTTACTTGGTCTTTTTTTTCATAAGCTGTTTTCGATTTATTTTTAAGATTTATGGGTTTTTTAAGACTTTTTTTCTCTCGATTTTTTATCATGAAATTTTGGGATTTGGCTCTTTGTTTTTCTTTCTGGGATTTTCATAGTCTTTGTTTTCCTTTTTTTTCTATTTTATCTTCTTTAATTGATTTTGTAGTTTACTGTCATTGTAGTTTAATCCCATTTCTTGGTTTTCGTTTTCATTTTCTTTTCAGATTTTGTAGTGATGGAATAGCGAGTGGCAGTGGCAGTGGCAGTGGTGTGGAAATTGAGATTGCGCGGCAACCAAGGAGCAGTGGACGAGTTGACGATTATGCGGCGGCCGAGGAGCAGTGGTAGTGGTTGTGGCCGAGTGGTGTGGGAACTAAGAATGTGGTTTTTGAATTAACAACTTAGATTTGGAGTTTAATAATCTAGTTTATGTATTGTTGTATTTATTTGTCAGTTAAATATTTTTCATTACAAATTAGAGTCTATATTGCTGAATTTTGATAATTTGTAATTATACTACAGCACCGGTCTCTTTGATCAATATAAGAAACCGCAAAAAATAACCGGTCTCTTAACCTAAGAGCCTTGTCACCTAGAGACCGATTGTGTTGCGATCTCTTTGGCCTTTTTTAATCGGTCTCTTAGACTTTTTTGTAGTAGTGTAACTTGTCTTTCTGTAGGGAATAGTTGAATGAATATAGTTCCATGTACTGGTGGGAACCAGTAGGAACTGTTAACTTGATAGCTATACTAAAAAGCAGTCTTGTGCTCTTTATTGCACATTAATCATGTTACATGTGCAGTAGTTGAGTTCATTCCAAAACTTGGAGCATGGAGGCCTTTCGAAGGGATTCGAAGAAAGATGAAATGCTTATAATTGATGTAATCAAAGGAAGGTTCAAGTCTTGAAGATTACATGAAGACAAAGATAAATTGTACTTAATGATTATTTAGGTCTATCATGTAATGTGCTTCGTAGTATGACTCGTTTGTTTAGGTGATATAAGTGCTTATAAGTATTTAGAGTCATGTTGTGAATTCTGGTACAAGTTGGAACAGAATTCATAACATAGTCTTTATAGGGAACTAGGTTGGGGAGCCAAGTTCTTTGTGTGGAATTTACTAGCTGCGATTTTGAAAAAGATTTTTATTAAAATATTTCTTCAAAGAATTGTTTTAAAATATCTTAGGCAACTGGAATATAAGATGAGAATAATTTGGTTACCTTAATCCTAGGAGTATTGTCTTGTTTGATCTTATCTTTGTGACTAAATGAAAAAAGATATATACTTTCCATAAGTCACATCTTGACTTGCTCATCAAGTCAATGTGATTTAAGGAAACTAGGGTTTCGGTTTCAAAACATATAAATACTCATCTAATACTTCATTTTTCACACATCACTCCACGATTGAAAAAGATAATTTTTTTAGAGAAAATACTTAAACACGAAACCTTTCATCGAGTCACATACAAGAGCACAATAGAGCATAATATTTCTCTTTATTAGCTTTTAAGAAGTGTACATAAAGTAGAGAAAACATGTTAATTGTGAGAGCTTTCAATAGAGGGGTTGAAGGCTAGGTGCGTTTGTGAGTTCAAACACAATGGACTTACGCGTGTGAGTCGAGTGCTCATTCATAGTTGAGTGTGGGGTGTGCTAGTTCCAAGAGTAGGGAAACAGCAGGGAGTGTGTTCTTTATTTTTCAAAGTAGATTAATAAAAGAGCATAGGGTAAGAGGACGTAGCCCATAGTTGGGTGAACCTCGTTAAATCTGTGTGTTCTTTAATTACTTGCTTTATTTTCCGCTGCGTACAGGAACCAGTCCAACTGGTTCCTCACAAACAATTTGAAAACAACAATAATTGGTTAAGGGGACAAATCACTCAATTCACCCACCCTCTAGAGTGGTTTAAAACCTTCAATTGGTATCAGAGCCAAGGCTTCTTACAAGAGTAACATCTAGAGAAGTCATGTATGAGTACTCAAGATCTCAGTGCTATGGGTCGTGACAACAAGACACCAAAGTTCAATGGCAACAACTATGCCTGGTGGAAGAATAGAATCAAGAACGTGCTCATGGGAGTTGACTATGAGTGTTGGCTTATAGTCAACAATGGTCTCAATGTCATAACTAAGACAAATTCTGATGGAAACAAAATTCCCAAGAAAGATAATGAGTTAGTACCTGTTGATTACAAACTGCTAGAGAAGAATGTCAAGGCAATGTCAATTCTACAAGAAGCCATAGGTGCGAATGAAACAAACCGAATCTCTGGTTGTACACTACAACAAAAGGAGTGCTTTCTCGACACTTTTTTGCTGATTTCTCGACACTAAAAAGTGTCGGAAATTTCATTGCCGACACTTTCAAAAGTGTCGGAAATTCATGTGTCGAGAAGTTTTTTTTGACACTTATATGTGTCGACATTACCGACACTTAACTGTGTCGACATTATCGACACATAAATTTGTCATAACAATTAATATCTTGACATTTTAATGTGTCAAAAGGAGATTACAATCTTTTAATGTATCGACATTATCGACACTTATAAGTGTCGAAATATATTTGACAAGACACTATAAGTGTCGAAAATACAATTAATAAGTGAATTTGGAGGGAATTTCGCAGCACTTCAAAATGTCGAGATCTTACATATATATAATGAGAAATAATAATATAAAAAAACAAAAAATGGATTATTATGGATTTTTTGGGTTAGTAATACATACCAAAGAGAATGTTTACAACCTAACCCCCAAACATGACACATACACAACACTAGGAAAGTGGAAAAAATCCACAAGGGAGAAGCCCCTAACTGAATCAAATCCAAGCAACCAAACTAGTAAAGATTCAAAACAAAAAACCTCAAAAAAAAATACAAGTAAACCAAAGGGTACAACATCTAATATTCATATCACTACTATATACACAATCGAAATCACAACAAAATCATGGGGGCGAAAGGGATTAAACTTGCATCACCCACAGGCTCAAGGGATTTTGCACGTTGAGACGCTTTGGTTTCACTGTTGACCACGCTGCACTATCATCAACAAGGAGTGGAGTAGGAACAAGCCCATGAACCTGTTGTTGCGGCTGCTGATCTTGCTCAAACACCTACGAAACAGGTCCCCTGACCTGATGTATAGCGCTCTGCCTTGGGCTATTGTACTGCACAAGTCCCGTGACCAAGACTGCWGCCCCGAGCTGCAACTGACCTAACTGACCTTGTTGTACAGTAGTAAGGGGTTGTCGCTCCTGCTGGTGCACTACCTACACAATGTACCATATGAGATAAAAACAAGCAAGAAGAGAAACTCAAACTCATTGACTCACTTGGCCAATGATATGGGAAAACCAAAGAAGTGCTAGATAATCTACTGTTTTTGCAATATTTGCTATAATATATGGACTAGTTATTATACGGACTAGTTATTTAGAAACAATGATCATAAAAAAACAGACCAATTAAACAATAAGACTCTTTATCATTAAAAAGGTAGCGCCTTCTTTCTCATATAGTTCTTATATATTCTTATTGTTTGATTGCTAATCACTCGTATATACTCTTAAGACATTGTATAACAATCTCAATAATGACTAACTTTKAAAGTATAGAACAGTAACATTCTACAATATTAAACAACTTAACCACAACAAGAACAATTACAAGAGCATAGTGAAAACCGCATATAATGGACAGGGTGCACTATATATCTTATACTTGTATATTAAGTTCTAGAACTACTCATAACTTAGTGTTATAACCGCAGTACATTAGAGAAAAAAAGCTTTGATTCAAGTGGTCATGGAGCCAAATCGGACTTGCTTTGACCCTTCATAATCGAAGTCGAATCTAACAATATCAATAGATATGTAGGAAAATTGTTTCTCAATATACTAAAATTCATATTTTAAAATACATAAATAGCACACAAGGGAAGGCAAAAATTAAATTTAACAGGAATTATGGCATGAAGCAAACAGGTATTCAACTACAATAGGCTCACCAGCTATAAAACAACATTAACAATAACAATATCCCTCTTTAACCGCCTTTACCAGTAGCAAGAAAATTCCAAATCTCATCAACACAAAAAATGCAACAATGACCTCTTTAACCTTTACTAGTAGCAAGAAAATTTAGCTTATTTGAATAACCTAAAAGAGAAGAAGATTTTCTTGGGAGTGCTATACCTATATCAGTGCGCTAAGATAAGAGCATGTTGATCATATAAGAGAAATAAATGACAACAGAAAAGTAACTTACTTTCTGCTGAACAATAACCAACAACCGCGAAATAGATAAGAGCCAAAACTTTATATTAGCTAGCTTAAGTCTTGCTGAGTTGATAACCATCATATAGTCTTCCCCTCGATCTTGGAAAACAAACTCACTACGTTGTTACTGCAAAACAAAGCCACAAGTTTTTTTAACATACAACATCATCATTTCTCAAACAAACCGATACAATTTCATACTCACTTGCATGAGTTCTAACACCACAAGTGTGAAGAACAACAGAACTTAAAAGTGTTCAGTAACGTAGGAACAAGAAAGATTAATTATTTGTGATTTGTATACATTAATGCATACATGCCCATACATAAATTGTGTGTAGAGACGATAATAAGTAGATAAAAAAATGTAACTAATAAATTATGATCAATAAGAGTAAACAATGACTCAAGACTGTACACTTTAAGTGCTTGATGATAGCAAGTTATATAATAAGTTATAAAAAGTCAATGACGCAATAAAGAACATGGAAGTAATTATTTTTTTTCTCAAATGTAGCAATAAACTTATTTGATGACTCACTAGTACAAGACAACATAAACATGCAATGGCAACATAGGAAAGGTTCAACTTCAAATCAAGTAAAGTAAAAAGGCCATATAAAATTATACTCCTTCAGAATTTGATCAAGTTAAATGTGAAGTAACAACTCACCTATTAAATCATTTTCACTATTCATGAAAACAAAACAGAAGAGAAAGCAAAGACACACATATAACTAAGAGAGCACACACAGGCTGTACAACGAGGCTCGATATGTTTTAACGAAAAATGGCATACACAGGTTGTACCAAACTACAAGAATGTTATATCAAGCCTGGTTCTAATATGTCAAGGGAATGGCAGCAGTTATGCATATGATTTCTTCCTTTTTTTATCTATAACACTCACATAATACTAATATGCTTAGACTTAAGAATCCATAAATCATAAGTAACATATGTTATGCTTTGCCAAGACTTAAGAAGGACAAACAAAAGAAAGAAAACTCAACTCAGGATTTCACACCAAAAGTGAAGAAACTCAGAATCCAACAAAATTCACAAAACAAACCAAAATTTGGAATTTAATTCAAAGAATACTCAAATTATACATAAATTTGGGAGAGGAAGAAGATGCCTATAAAAGCGAACAGATAATAGTGATGCTAAGAGCAACCACGACGAAGTACCACATCAGCAGCGCAACAAAGTTACGAACCTGAAACCCCAAATTTATATCAAGTCATGAATTCTGAAATTCCCTAATATCCAAATTCAAGCAAGAAATCTCCAAAATTTAAAGCCGAAATCCGACCAATTATTCCCATTATTACAGACGCATAGACCCATAATAGAACTTTTATCACTAATATATGTGGCTAGATTAATAGAAAAAATCGAATAATTTCATGCTTAAAATTAAGCTTCCAACTATATATTTAGAAAAGGAAAAAAAAGAAACAGTAATAACCTGAACGCGCGGTGTAAGGTGCCGCAGCTTTCGAGCACTGACAGTGATGCGACGGTGAGAGCAGTGATTGATCGACGAAGAGGCAACGAGGTTTAGACTAGAGGCGGCGATTGGAACCAGGAAGAAGGACGACAAGGGATGCGAAGAGGTGATGATCTAAGAGGAATGGCGAGAAGGATAGCAGAGAGAATAAGGAGATGAATGAGAGTAGATGAGGGTTAGGTTTTCAAGATTCAAAGTAATGCCCAAGTTATTTTAGGTGAAAGGAGAAAAAATAAAAATAAAAATAGCGTAGACATATGATGAGGTTTTTAATTAAAAACCATCATGTACCATGATTTTATGATAGGTTTACAAAATATCCCATCATATATAATTGGCACCGTACTTTTATTTTTTTCCATTTAATTATTTCACAAAATTAATCTCAACACTTAATAGTGTAGGCTAATATGTCGAGGATACATAAAAGTTAAAATCGTTTTGACACTTTACAAAGTGTCGACAAAAAAGTGTCGAGAAAGCAAGGATTTTGTTGTAGTGGTAGCAATGCAAAAGAGATTTGGGATACCCTCGAACATGCCTTTGAGGGAACCAGTGAGGTAAAAAGGTCCAAAATTGATTTACTTATGTCTAAGTATGAATTGTTTGCTATGAATAAGAATGAAAAGATCAATGATTGTTTACGTAGATTTATGACAATTATCAATAATCTTAGATCTCTTAGTAAGAACTTTTCTGATGAAGATCTTGTGAGAAACGTTTTGCGCAGTTTAACAGATTCGTGGACAGCTAAGGTAACGACAACCTATGAAGCAAAAGATTTGACTACCTTATCTCTGGAACAGCTGATTGGTTCCCTTATGACTCATGAAATGTTGATTGAGTTTAAGACTGAAAAGGAACCTGCTAGAGGCATGGCTCTTAAGGGAATAGTTGAAGACGAAGATGATGAGACCAAAGGAGAAACTTCAAGGGTAAGAATTTTAAGAAGTGTAACCCTTCTTCTGTAGGTTGTTTCAAGTGTGGAGATAATCATCTAAGATTGTCCTAAATGGAAGGACAAATAGTCCAAACCCGAAGACAAACGTGCATTCAAAAATGGTATGATAGCTTCAATGTGGGGTGATTCTGACTTAGGATCTGATGAGGATGAAGAATCACCTAACCCTAGTGTATACCTAACTGCCTTCACAAATATTGAGGGAGACAGCACTGACTTAGGAACCACAGGGGGAACCAGCACATCCAGAAAATGCTTAATGGCAAAGAAGGATGTACTACATGAACACAAGGTAAACCCAGAAAAAGTTAGGGAAGATATGCATGAATATGATAGAGATAATATGCTTGCTTGTATTGATTCTTTATTAGATGAATGCTACAAACTAGGAAAGAGTTACATAACTAGCACAAGAGAACTTAAAGAAAAACGAAATGAATGTGAAATTGCTATGCTAGTTGTGATCATCTAGAAGGAGTGTGTCATGAGCTGAAAAATCAAGTTGCTGAATTAGAAGTTGAATTGGACAAGTGTAAGGTGGAACTAGAAAGAACAAGATCTTCTAAACCTATCTATCAAAGTGATGGAGAGGAAGATCTAATCTCCTGGTTCTCCAGAGACTTATCAATTACTAATGAAGCTCAGGATTTTTCAGCAACTAAAAGTAAGGCAAATTCCAGTAGTAGAACTTCTTTATTGAAAGCCTTTGAGATATTGGCTCAAAGTTTAGAAGAATCACACAAGTAAATTGCTTCACTTAAAGCTGTACAGACTCATGTTTCCCCTACATGTACCAGTGCTGATATTAAGGAAATGATTGATGAATGTGAAGGGAAACTTTGTGATTTACATGCTGAAATCTATCAATTGAAAAAGGGCAAACAACCATTGGTGGTTGAAATGTCTAATGACCCTATGATTTCAAAACTTAAACTATAACTCGTAGCTTTAAAAAGTGACTTTGATTTTCTAAAAGAGAAAAACGAGTTGTTGGTTAAGACACTTGAAAATAGAGAAAAAGAACTCCATGATAGTCATAGACATGTCACCAAACTGTTGAATGCACAAGAGACTTTGAAACAATTGACCTCCTCAAGAAGCAATAAGGGAAAAGTTGTTCTTGGTTATTCTAGTCAGAGAATAAGGACGGACTGGTCCCCCAGGGAAACCACATGGATAAAACGTTTCAAAAGACATAAGTATGTCATGACTAAAGACATGCATGTGTGCTATCATTGTTGTATGAGTGGACATAAGATTCATAATTGTCCTGATAGGAAGAGAAGTGTAAACAATAACAATGAACAATTGAAATTAGTTTGGAGAACGGAAAACCAACAAGAACAAACTATTGAGGAAAAGGGACCCAAGAAGTTTTGGGATCCTAAAACTAATGTTTGATTTGCTTTTGCAGGCTAAAGTGAAAGGTAGTACCTATTGGTATTTGGACAGTGGATGATTAAGACACATGTCCGGGGATAAGAAGCAATTTCATTCAATAGTAGCCTATGATGGTGGTAGTGTCACTTTTGGAGATAACAGCAAGGGAACCATCACTGGTTTAGGTAAGGTAGGTAAGACACTTTCACTGTTGTGTCTTCTAGAAACAAAGGTCAAGGCGCGAGGTTTGGGGGCCTTGTACCTTACTATTTGTCCTGGATGGTGTATAACGAGTAATCTTCCTTGGAATGGAAAGGGTAGAGTGGTTCTAGCTTAGGATCCTAAATTTTTTTTATATGGATATTAAAATTTGCTCAAATCAGTGTGTACATTGTTATGTTGTCATCCCTCAAACTAAAAGGTCTTTTTTCTCCACTTTTATCTATGCTAAAAATGCTAGGGAGGATAGGTTGAGGCTTTGGGAAGATCTAGCTTCCCTTGCTAGGGGTATACAAGAGGCATGGCTTATTGGTGGTGACTTTAACACCTATTTTTCTAATGAAGAGAGATCTGCTCCTATGGTGGATAAGCGAGGTATAGATGATTTTAGGGCCTGTATGAACACTCTGTCCATGGAGGATGTC
Source organism: Bassia scoparia (assembly GCA_008642245.1). NCBI lineage: Eukaryota > Viridiplantae > Streptophyta > Magnoliopsida > Caryophyllales > Amaranthaceae > Bassia > Bassia scoparia. The sequence goes on along the minus strand of SNQN01006277.1, from coordinate 25,543 downwards.
AAATTTTCTGGTAGGTATTATACTTGGACCAATAAACAAGAGGGGGATCAAAGGTTATTCACAAAGATTGACAGGGTATTGGCCAACTCACAATGGACTCATTTGTTTGATACTGCAGAGGTTACCTTCCTTCCTGAAGGTAATTTTGATCACACCCTTGGATTACTTAGATGCTATAAGGATTCCCTAGGTTTGAAGCCTTTCCATTTTTTTAAGATGTGGACTCAACACCCACAGTTTTGCTCTATTGTTCAAAAGCACTAGAACACTCATATTCCTGGACATACTATGTTTAGAATCTATCAAAGACTGAGGAACATGAAGGGAGACCTAAGGTTTTTAAATGACTCTGTGTTTGGGGATGTGTTGGGAGCTGAAAAAATAGCCTATGCAACCTTATTGAAATGTTAGGCTGCTTTGCATGAGTACCCTAGTAATTTAATTTTAAGCCAGCAGGAAAGCACAACTGCTCATGCTTACAGGGAGGCTCAATAGCATAGTCTTGCTTTTTTGAGACAAAAAGCTAAATTAGATTGGATTGTTGCTAGTGATGAAAATACTAAACTTTTTCATAGTGCTTTGAAAGCCAGGACTAGTAGGAACAGAATCAATAATGTGCAGCAGGCTAATGGCACTTGGCTCACTGATCATGCAGAGGTGTGTGCAACCTTTGTGAATCATTTTTCTTCCTTTATGCAAGGAAGTGTTGGTTATTCTCCAATCAGCAATAAAATTAGAGATCAGGGATCTAATCTTTCTTCAAGTATGCAACAACAGCTCAATCTTGATTTTTCTGTTGAGGAGATAAAACATGCTTTTTGGTCTGTCTTTATGGATAAAGCACCAAGCCTTGATGGATATGGGGGTGGCTTTTTCAAGACTGCTTGGAATGTTATTGCTGTTGAGATATGTCAAGCTGTGAGAGATTTCTTTCTCAATGGTAAGCTCTTGAAGTCTGTTGAATATACCTTTATTTCTTTGGTGCCAAAATGTGTATGTCCTTCAAAGGTGACTGATTACAGGCCCATAGCTTGTTGATCGATGCTTTACAAGGGTATTTCCAAGCTAATCTGCAGCAGGTTGAAGACTGTGTTGCCCTCCTTGATCTCATAGACACAAGGTGCTTTTATTGAAGGTAGGAGCATTATTAATAATATACTTATCTGCCAGGATATAATGAAACACTATGCTAGGAAGAATACCTCTAGCGGTTGTTGGCTGAAGGTTAATCTTCAACAGGCCTATGACACCATAGAGTGAGATATACTTGCTTCTTGGATGCAGGCTCTCCAATTTCCACCTCACTTCATTTTGATTATCATGGCCTGTGTTAAGTCTGCTAGCTATTCTTTGTTGATTAATCACTAAGCTGGGGAACACCTTGGCTGTCACTAAGCTTATCTGGCAGATTGGGGAGCATAAGGACAATTTATGGGTCAAATGGGTTCATGGTGTCTATACTAAGGGCAACAATTGGTGGGAGTACAGGCCTAAGGGCACTGCTAGTTGGATTTGGAGAGCTTTATGTAAGGCTATGGACAAAATTAAACCTTGGTTAACTTTAGGATGGTGGCCTTTTGATGAGGGCAAGTTTAGCATTGCTATCGCTTATAAAGCCCTAATACATGTCCAGGATTCTCAACCTCCTTGGACTTCCCTTGTGTGGTGTTGGTTCTCTATACCAAATCATTGGTTTATACTATGGCTAGACATGTTGCAGAGGTTCCGAGTAAAACACAGGCTGAAACAATATGGTGTCTCTTGTGATGACCTTTGCTGTGTTTGCGGTTCAGTTGGGAAAACCCATGACCATTTGTTCCTTACTTGCTTCTATAGTCAATAGGTCTGAGCTGATCTTAGCACCTGGTTGCATTTTAATTTTAGGTTTAACAACCTGATTCACTTATGCTTTAAACTCAGGAGAGCAAAACAGTTACACAAAGCTCAGAAGATTGTGTGCTTAATGACAGCCTGTGCAGCTGTGTATTTTTTGTGGATTGTAAGAAATGATGCCTTCTGGCATGGTAAAGTCCCTTCAGTTACTCATACTTGTAAGCTGATTAAAGCAGTAGTGAAACTTAGAAGTACTCTTCTCTTGAAAAATGTAAGTTTATCAAAGTTCCATAGTTGGATCACTTGTATTTGAACTGGTAGTTTGTTACCAGTTGTTGTTCTTGCTTTCCCTTGTATAAGTAGGCCTACCTAGTAGGGTTACTTATCGTTGGGAAAAGCTTAGGTTGTATGTTTTGGTTTGCAATACAATTTCTCCTTTATTTCCCAAAAAAAAGACACTTTCACGAGCAATAGATGATGTTTATTATGTTGAAGGCTTGCAACATAATCTTTTGAGCATTTCACAACTGTGTGACAAAGGTAATAGAGTGGAGTTTAGAGCCAACCTATGTCACATAGTTAATTCACAAATAGGTGAACTTGTGTGTGAGGAAACCAGAAGAAATGATGTTTAGATGACCTTTGTGGATCAAATTCCTCAAAACAAGTCCATCTATTTGAAAGCTGTTTCGAACAATAATCAATGGATACGTCATAAGAGATTTGGACATGCTAGCTTGACACTCTTGAATAAACTTGCGTCTCATGATTTGGTGATAGGACTCCCTAACATCAACTATGAGGCAGATAAGGTTTGATCTGAATGTGTCAAGGGGAAACAGGTCAAAATCCTTTTTAAGCCCAAAACTGCTATGAGTACCAGCAGGCCCTTCGAACTTATACACATTGACTTATGTGGATCCATGCGTGTACAAAGTCGAAGAGGTCATAGATATGATTGTGTTATGGTTGATGATTACGCCAGGTACACTTGGGTAATTTTGCTACACTCAAAAGATGAAACGTTTGATGAGTTTGTAGCACAGGTGAAGCACGTGGAGATCCAGCTTACACACAAGCTAGTTTCGGCAAGATCGGACCATGGTACTAAATTTGAGAATGCTAACTTTATTGATTATTGCAAGGAAAATGGAGTAAGTCACAACTTCTCAGCCCCCAAAACACCACAACAAAATGGTGTTGTTGAACGACAGAATAAAACTCTTGAAGAGCTGGCGAGGACGATACTCATTGAGAGTGGTCTCCTTAAGAGTTTCTAGGGTGAAGCTGTTGACATTGCTTGTTTCATTCTGAATAGGGGTCTTAGTAGACCAAAGTTAAATAAAACACTCTAAAACCAAGCACATTGAAATTAGATATAACTTTTTGAGAGACAATGTGGAAAAAGGCTTGGTAGAGCTACTGTTGTGTAAAAGTGAAGATTAGATAGCTGACATCTTCACTAAACCTTTGTGTCGAGAGTCTTTTTGTAAATTAAGAGTCCTCTTAGGTTCAATTAGGTTTTAGGTTTTTTTATTTTGTTTATTTTTGTTCTTAGTTAGTCTTAGGAGTTTGTAGGACTAGTTGGTTTTATGGTTTTCTAGCTTCAGTTACTTCCCTCAATGATTGGCTAGAATTATACTCTCTTGTATGGTGTGTGTAGATACCTATGTCGAAATCCTTCAAGTGTTATGTAAGTGGTTGATACCACAAAAGGGTTGAAAGCAACTTTATAAGAACAAAAGGTAAAGTCAAGCTAAGTTGCCAGAAATAGGGTGAAGTGGTTTTGTACAGGTTCCAGCAAGGGGAAACAGCAAATCAGCTTTGATATGTATTTAAATTGATATTTTTATATCTTTTGGAAAATTACTTAAGATGTATTTTTTTTTGGAAAGAGAGATATCTTACTTTAGTTATTTTGGCCTGATGATCAAGAATAACTTACACATGCCTAATTATAAGTTGGTGGAGATATTTATGGCAAGTGATCATTGCAAATTCAATTTCAAAAATGTGTCGTTGCTCTACTTGTCTCAACCGACTTTCTACTTTCCTCTCTACTTCTTTGATCTCTCTCTCTCTCTCTCCTTCATATCTATAAGTATAATTAGTTTTTATTATATATTATATATATATGTATATAGTAATAGTATATATATATAACAAGTAAATACTATATAATATATAAAACATTGTGCTAACCCCAATTGTTGGCGGCTAAAGTTATCTTTCCTCTTCATCACTTGAATTCTAATCCTCTTCCCAAGTGCTATGTTTTCAAGAACACAAATTTCAAATTTAAAACACTGTTCATCGAAGTATTGTTCATCATCTTCTTCGATCCAAAAATTAAAATTAGCAGCATGGGAAGGAAAATTGGTGCCAACATAGTAAGGAGAGGTAGGGGAACAGGACATGCAAGTGATTCCTCACACTCAACTCAAGGGACACTGAATTGCCCTCAAACCCTCCTCAAACCGATCAAAACCCAACTGAACCGGTTTCTACTGTAGCCTTCAAAACCTCATCTCCTACAAAATCACCTACCAACACAATAGATCCACCACAAAATTCAACCTCACCACAAAAATCAGTCCAACCTACATGAAAGGAGATTGTGCCTCATGATGGTCCCTTCAAGACTGTTGGTTCCACCATCAAGGAACCAGCATAATCTAAGGGGGAACATCTAGAGGTACGAAGGACTCTGAACAAGGAGTTGGAGGAAGTTGACATTGGAAAGGATGAGGATGCAGATATCACTAGTCAAAAGAAGGGAATGGAACACCTATGGTTGATCTTTCAATTCGTAGAACGCTAAGGTCAGTTGGGAAGAAGGAAGTAGAGGAAGTGTTGGAGGAACAATCTACTAGTTCTGCTAAGGGAACCAAGAGTAAAGGGGTACCCGCTAAAACCCCTCGTGCTTCAAAAGGTAAGTCTGTAAAGTCACCCACTACTGGTTCTACGAACTTAAGTGCTAGAGTGGTTCTTTCTGGTTGTTTAGTTGAGGTTGGTTATTTTGATGTGCCTACTTTATATGAGTTTAAGAGTATGAAAGAATATCAAGGATGGATGCCTTTGTTTGATTGTGCTGCTGCAAATGTTGTTGGGGTTCGAGATTTCTTTGTGAATTTGAAACAATTGCATGATATGTTTATTGGTTCAAAATTTGGAGGTGTAGATGTGAGTCTGTCAGTTTCTTCTCTATCAAGCCTGTTAGGGATACCTAGGGATGGATTCGATAAGTATTATGGAGATTGGTAGCCCATGTTAGTAGGGGTCACTGCTGAAGAGATCTATGAGTATTTGCTTGGTGGGAAGATGCGAAAGAAACCTATTGCTTTTAAATCTACTGATTTAAGGGAACCAGTCATGCTGGTTCTATGCTCTTTATGCAATAAGGTGTTGATTCCCAAGGCTCAGGGAAGGGGAACAGTACGCATCATGGAGATAGTGCTGATATACCTACCTCATGATGAAGAAAATCAAGATAAATCTTCCTTTCATGATGCTTGATCACATCATGAACTGTGATGGTTCATCCCACCATTCTCTGCCATATGGTTCAGTCATCACCCAATTGCTTAAGAATAGCAAAGTTTCTTTGAGTGGATCTACTGTTCATGTAACAGTGTTTACCAAGGCTATTCTAAAGCAAAAGGGTCTTGACATTAGTGCTGATGTGTTAAGGTTTAAAATAGAGGAACCAGTGGAGGTGAAACAGCTTGCCAAGAAGAAGGCAAAGGTAGAGGAACCGGCATGTTCGAGTGTGGTTTTGCAGAGGATGGAGAACCAGGAGAAAACACTTGGTAAGCTGATGGAACTAGTCTAGGGTATCTCATCTTCCTTCAATACCAAGATGGAGCAAATGGAGAAGGAGCTAGCAGAAACTCAATTGTTGCTCCTTATTGTTCTGGATACCAAGGCTCAAATGGCTCTAGGTATTGACTCTGTCCCCCCCAAAGACTCAGGTTTTTGCATTAGCTGCTGCAAGCAATCTGGTGGTTCCAAAGTTTGAGGAACCAGTGCACTCAGAAGAAAAGGAGTAGTAGCATGAGGAAGACAAGGATGATGAACCTGCTAAGGAAGATGAAGGAGTCAAGGAAGAAGATGATGATGATGCAGAAGAAAAGGAAGCTGAGCATGACGAAGAGGAGGAGTACGAGTATGATGTAAGGAGTGATGTTGTATGCTCTTGTTTCCCCTCCCTTTATTATTCATTCTTTAAAATAACTGATTCTGTTGGTCTATACTATTCTCACCCTATCCACGGACATTCTTTCTATGTGGATTAGGGTTCTTTTGTTTAACTTTGTTGGCCTATATGAACTATTAATCTTACTATGGTATGGACTGTTTGACTGAATCTCTCTTGCAACATGATACTTGAATGGTGGTTGATGCCACTGTATGGATGACCACATTTATCAATTTGTGCACATCAATTTTACTTGCAGAGAGTTTTTAATGATGCCAAAAGGGGGAAGAGTGAAGTTGAAGCTTAGAATGCTTTTTAGGATGCTCTTTGAGTCTCAAGGACATTTTCATAATTTCATTGGGCCTGAATTGACCCTCCGACATTCCTACTATCTCTTTCTATTTTTCTATTTTTTACATTTTTCTATATTTTTCTTTAATTTCCTATAGCGCGCCTCAACGTTTTATTTTTTTGTTTTGTTTTAAATTCTTTTACTTTCAGAATTTTTTAGGAATTTTCCATAATTTTTTTATGATTTTCCTAAAAATCCAATTATTCTAAAACTTTGCGAAATGTTCTAAAATGTTTCGAAGCGTTTAGGAAAGTGAGTTTTCTTGCCACAAAAGTCGGAAAAATCTAGAGTTGTTTACTTGGCTAAACAAAGGATATTTTCTGAAGATTCTGTGCAAAAAATAGCAAGAGGATCAATTCAAATCGATAGTATAATATTAAGATAAAATCAAGATAATCTCGGAAAACCACACGAGCGTATATACACCTAAAATGGGTGTATATAAGCTTCCCTTGAGCGTATCTATGCTCATCCTATGTGGGGCCATGTGTACATGAGTGTGTACACACTCATTTTGAGTGTACGTTTGGTTATATATACACTCATTTTTGCTGTGTTCTACTATCTATTTTCGCCTATAAATACTACCCTTTGGGGTCCGACATCAGGGGAACTAAAGGGTCATCCGTATTTACTCTTCTTAAAAACTTCTAAGCTCTCCTAATTACAACTAGACACCTCAAACACATTCAAGGCTCGCTCAATCCCACTCAAGGAAGTGACACTTTGCGTATCATTCAAGAACGTTTCGATCGCCGCGTACAAGGTACTAAGTCTGAGACTCTCTTTGCCTAATCATCTAGTTTTATTTATCAATTAAAATTATGTTTAATTAAATGCTTCATGTTAATTAATAACAACAATGTAGAAATCAATTAAATACTTCAATCTTTTTATAGTTGATACAAATACGTTGTATTTCGATTTCAAATTCAAAAACAATTCAATGTCACATTTAATGTTCAATATTCCATTTCAATACTATGTTTAATTCAATTTCGAGTTCCATAATTGATTTAAAAATTTGCTACAAACTGACCTAGTAATTTTAGGATAATCCATGTAATATTATTAGGCTTTGATGTGCTTATTTCTTTCTTTTGTTTCATGTTAATCCATATGAAACCTTGTATAATATGTTTAGATTTTATTGTATTGTTTTTTGTAAGCAAATTATTTTGCTTTATACTACAAGATTTTTTTCGCTGAATAATGATATGGTGACATAAAGTAAAATAAATTGGACAACAATTTTAAGCACCTTTAACATTAACATAATTCAAAGTCGTCACTTACGAAAGGTAACACATTACTTTTTAAAATACTAACTTGCTATTTTTAGTAATATTAGGTTAGTGCGCATTTTAAGTTCCAATTACTAGGCTCTTCGTATTCAATAATCATGATTAGTGGAACTACAATGAGACCGAGTAGATGCTGCCACATGTGATAAGTGCCAAAAATGGTCACATTTAGGCACTTACTTCTCTTCTATTTTGGCCATTTTGTATGTTTTCGACATCATTTCACTAGCCTTTTTGTTAGTTTTCCCCTTGGTATAGTTTTGTAGAGTTTTAGTGGTTTTCTTAGGTTTTTAGCTTACTTTCTCTTTATTTCTATTCTATTTCTCTTAGTTACAAGTGTTGTGTGTTGTTAGAAGCTGCCTTGCTGTATATTTGATAGTAGTGTGCTTAGCTACAAGTTGGCGTGGTTTTATTTGCAAGGGTTTGCTTTAAAGTGTTGCTTTTTGTAGCCTAACGCCATCTTTGAGCCATATCTTACTTCTCACTTTGAATTTGCAACTGAGACGTATTGCATTGGAAAGAAGACTCAATGAGATTTCCAACAATATATTATATGCTGCATTTCTAGCATCGAGCACAAAGTTATGGTCGTTCGAAGTTAGGAAACAAAGTTGCTTGCACAAGCAAAAGCGAGCTCGCGCCTCCCTCCCTCCCTCTCTCTTTCTCTCTCTCTCTTTCTCTTCCTCTTCCTCTTCCAAGCAGAAGCAAAAGTGAGAACGCGCCTAAGGAAGCGATCCCGTGCCTCCTTGCTCCCCTTTTTTCCTCCTGCAGGCAGTGGCTCAAGGGAGCCCGCACATCCCTCCGTTCCACTTTCCTGCTCTGAGTCAAAAGAAAAAGCGATTTCTCGCTTCGTTTTGCGCATCCTCGCCTGGGGCCCTTTCCAAGCCCATTGACTGAGTTTGACTTGGTCTTTGGTTGACTTTAGGGAGAATATTTAGGAACATGTTGTATTAGTAATGGCAAACTTGTAATTTTTCAGAAAACTTGTATTGAGTGTGATATAGATAGGATTGTGAGGAGAGAGAAAAAGAAGTTAGGAAGTAAGAAAGTAGATTTTCATTTTGTTAGATTACATTTTCTAATTTTTCTTTCAATTTCTTCATCTTCTTCATTTCGTTGTTCTTAGTTTTAGAGGAGAAAAAACAACTTGCTCTTCACAAATTTGCTTGTAGAATCTTCATTACTTAGCCAAATCTTGCAATTCTTATGTCAAATCCATCCAATATTTCAAGGTGAGTATATTGGTAGCATTTATTTTTAGTTTAATCAAGTTTAATTCATGTTCTTTGACATTTTTGTTTTTGCAAGTTTTATGGGTTTTCTTTTTGAGTTTCAATTTTGATTTCTTTTGTTGATACTTTGAATCTTGAGTAGTTTGTAATCAATTTGGTATGCTTTCTGTTGATTTTTCGTTGTGATTTGAAGTCGAAATGCAAAATTGATAAGTGCCGAAAATGGACACATTTATGCACTTATTTCTTCCTTATTTTGGTCATTATGTGTGTTTTCGATATCATTTCACTAACCTTTTGGTTAGATTTCCACTTTTTTTAGTTTTACAAAGCTTTGTTGGTTTTTAGTGGTTTTTATAGGTTTTTCTTTAGTTTTCTCTTCATTTCTATCTTTGTACACTCAATTGCAAGCTTTGGGAGTGTTTTTCAAGTTGCCTAGATGTGCACAAGTTGGTTTTAAGCTCTCCAACTTGTTGGTTTGTTTGTGGTTGCTTTGGTTAAGCCTTAAGGCACTTGAAGGTTTTCTCTAACATCTTAATCGAGCCATATCTCTTTGAATACTTTGAATTTGCAGGTTAAACTTTTTGCATTGGAAAGTATACTCCGAGAGGTTTCCAACAGAATATTACATGTTGCAATCCGATCAATGAGCAAGAAGTTATGGCCGTTCGAAGTTGAGCAGTTCAACCTAGATTTGCACGCGCGTCCTCTTTTTGCCCGCGCGTGCATGGCACGCGCCTGCAGTCCCCAACTTCTAGAAGGCTTTTAGGCGCGGCAACGCATCCTTGGGTTTACACGCGCGTCCGCACGCGCGCCCCAATCCTGCACAGACCACTTCATTTCCAGAACCATTTTAGGCGCGCATGCGCATCCTAGGTTCGCACGCGCCTCATGACGCGCCCCACCTGTCCGTGCCTGCAGCCTTTCCAAAAGCGTTTTAGGCGCATCCGTGCCTCACCTGGACCACACGCGCCTCTGCACGCGCGTCTTCCCCTCGCACGAGCCTACGTAGCACCTCCTGGATGTTGACTTTGAACTTGTTGACTTGACTTAAAAGAAGCTTTGAAGCACATGTGTAAATAAGTAATGGCAAACTTGTAATTATATGAGCTTGTATTTTGGGCTTTGTATATATAGTTTGAGGAGAGAGAAACTAAGTAACAAGTAGAAGTAACATAGAGTAGAGATTAGAATTAGAGACTAATTTTCAGATTTCTTTTTCATCTTCTTCTTCTTCCTTTAATCACCATTAGAGAGTAGCTTCAAGTTTCTTCGATTTGCCCTAGAATCTTCATTTCTTGCTCAAATCTTACAATCTTTATACGATTTTGACCTAAAATTTCGAGGTAATTCCATTTGTTTACTTCGATTTCAGTTTTATTGTTGTTTGCTATTAGTTTTGCTTGATTTTCGTTTTTGCAACTTTTTGTGGGTATTGTTAATACTATTGTTTCTCCTTGTGGTTTTGGTTGTTGTTTTGCTTGATTTGGAGTAGTATTGAGTAGTTTCTTTGATACCCTTTTTGTTGTTACAATTCCTTGCTTTAATGTCTTCTTATTCATGGTTTTCCTTTGTTTTTCATGTTATTCAAGTTCTAAGCATGTTATGTGAGTAGTGTAGTAGCTTAAGAGTACTAGAAGTCCCTTCTATAATTATTTCAATGCCAAGATGATATAATTTGTTCTCTCCAATCACCATATTTGCCTTAAATTGTGATTTCTCCAACCTTATTGCTTTGGATTTAGCCACCCATTGTTTTTGGGGTGAGAGGTGCTTGATCCAACCCTCACTAGTAGAAAAAAGCTCAAAAGCTGCAGCTCAAAAGCTGGGGTTTTGAAAAAACCCCAACTTTTAACCTATTTTAGAGCTCAAAAAAAAGGAGAAACACAAAAGCTGGGGTTTAAAAAAACCCCAGCTTTTGAGTATACTTAAAAGCTGGGGTTTTTTTCAAAACCCCAACTTTTGAGCTATCTTAGAGTTACAAAAATGGGAGAAACTCAAAATCTGGGGTTTTTAAAGAAAACCCCAGCTTTTGAGTATGCTTTAAAAAAAAAGATTAAATAAGTAATTCCTAATTATATTCTCCCAATACTACGTACTCTCACTCTTTGCAGTTTAATTTGCACTTTGCACTTCTCACAAATACTCTCACTCTCACTCTCGAACCTCACAAACCCTCACGAAACCGGCGCTCAACCACCGGCGCACCGCCGTCACGAAACAGACGCCGCGCCTCCACCTRTGCTSCACCGACCCTCACTCGACCCTCTCGAACCTCACAAACCCTCACGAAACAGACGCACGAAATAAACCCTCGCAATTTGCAAACCCTCGTCGCGCCTCCACCGCTGCTCCACCGCCGCTCCACCGCTACTCCCTCGACGCCTCCACCGCTGCTGCTTTTTCCTTCTATTGGCAGCCCTCTTCACTCCCTCTTCACGCCAATTCATCCCCTCTTCAAAATTAGAGGTACAAAAATAATTAAATTACTATTTTTTTTGATTTTTATGTTGTTTATGGGCAATTAGAGTTGAAATTAATTGAATCACTATTGTTTTGTGGTTTGTATGTTGTTTATGGGCAATTAGAGTTGGTAATTTAGTTGTGTTGGTAGTCTTAGTCTTATTGATATCACAATTTATTATGTAATTTTCAGAAATTTCAGAACAGATTTTACTGTCAACTTGAGCAGTGGTTTAGATGGACCAAATGAACTCCGATTTAGCTCTGTAACCACTTAAATTGAACATTTTT